>JBAGKK010500462.1:0-14832 GCA_037177015.1 Euceroptres primus | reverse complement strand
ATTTTTATTTATAGGTCTAATACTGACTACCTATTTCTATTTACAAACTCTCTCAATTTGAATCAGTCAAAATTTTCACTGATTTCATTCAGTGACCCATTTCTAGCTAATTTATTAGTTAATTTTGACTGAATTTTAGTGAAATTGACTGATATTCAGTCTATTTCAAAATGTTTACTGATTTCATTTAGTGACCCATTTCTAGCTAATTCATCAGTGAATTTTGACTGAATTTCAGTGAAATTGATTGAAATTCAGTTAATTTCAAAATTTCCACTGATTTCAGTGACTCATTTCTAGCTAATTCATCAGTGAATTTTGATTGGATTTCAATCAATTTCACTGAAATTCAGTCAAAATTCACTGATGAATTAGCTAGAAATGAGTCACTGAAATCAGTGAAAGTTTTGACTGATTCAGATTTAAAGAGAAAGATTTGAGATTTTTAGATTAAAGTTTTTAATTTGTGCAGAAGAGATAAAACTTTTGAAAGCGTGGCTCGAGTATATTTTGCATTTGAAAAGCGAAACTATATCGTAGTCTCTCACTCGAAAGAGCATTTATTCCAGAAACATTAGTTTCTCAGTTGATACATTTACGTGCTCTCTATTTCAAAACCTGCACAAACTTTTAGCATTATAACACTCTGGTACTCGTATCTCTCAGGGTGTTTTTAATTAAATTAAAATCTCATATTTTAATTTTGTATTTGACATCAATTCTCTCGCTGTATAAATTATATGCGGTTTGTGTCAAAAGTACGATGAGAATTATTTAACATTTATCTTTACAGATACTAGGGAGGATTCAATTGAAATTTATGTGATTTAATAATAAAGACAGGAGGGTTCACATGTTTAAAAAATTCTTTAAAATATGAAATTTTAAATAAAAAATGTCACTAAAGTGAATCATTTGAGTTGAGGAGTGAGGAACTAGAGTTACAGAAAAATGGTTTCTACACCAGAAAATCAACGTGATTCGACATAATTCGCGTTTTGCATGAACCAGGACAACAGGACGCTGATTCCGGAAATAAACGACCTGTTTTTCAAACATACCCCGGAGACCGATCCAGACCGGAGTCATAAATTTCCGGAGTTGACGTTCGCAATTGGAACCCTGGAAGGGCGCATTCGACACCAACAGACTGAATTCCTCCTGCCATTTAAACAGGAATTCAAACGGGAATCCCTAATTTCACCAAGGAAATCTATACAGTTCTGGTATTAGAAATTTAGAATTTAAAAAAAAATGATAGTACAAAAATTCAGTGTCTCGAAACTTCTTTAGTACTTTTTTTGTACTTGAAAGTATTTTCTACTTTAATAGTTTAAAATAGTTCAGAAAATCTTATTGAGTTTGTGTCTCCTAAATACATCTTAAATGTTATAAACCCAGGTGAGAAAATTCTATACAATTTAAGTAAAATGGATTCTACATCATCCTGACATGAATTCTAGTCTGAATTCTATACAATTCTGACATAAATTATAGTCCAACTTCTATACAATCACAGTAAATTGTGGTATATTATTTTAATCTGTAGCAATATTATTTTGATCTGAAGTGGATCATTTATTCTATTGTCACAGTCGCTGATTTTCGAGTGTCAATTTTCGTTGTCACACGTTGTTTTTCGAGTTCTCATTTTGCTGCAGATTAAAATGATACCTTGGGATTTTCTGTGGTCCTAAAATTAATTCTAGAATCTTCCAAAGAATTCTCACGAGGATTCTAATCCAAATTAAAGTGAAAATCGGAGTCCAGAATTCCCATGAGAATTCTATAGAATTTGGTCTAGAATCCTTACCATGATTCTATAGAATTAGGACTAGAATTCATGCCAGGTTTGTATAGAATTTAGACCAGAATTCATGTCAGGTTTGTATAGAATTCAGACTAGAATTCATGTCAGGTTATAATTTAGACTATAGAGTATCAGTGACTATATCAGTATAGAATTTATACCAGAATTCATGACAGGATTATGTAAAATCAATTCTACTTAAATTCTATAGAATTTTTCCACCTGGGAAGTTACTGAAAACTTTGCAGAAAATAATTATCGAAAATCATTTTCGAGATAAAAATGCTTTAGAATTATATTTTTAACTGGTATTTTCCAGCATTTGTATCGTGACCGATTTGGGATCTGAAATGTAATCTCCACGGAAGGAACTAACGTCATTGAACCATTTCCCGAGGTGATATTACACAACCGTTCCGGTAATACTCTAATGGCTTCGAACAGCCTTCCACTGCTTCCAGAAGAAAATAAAATTCAACTCTTTTAAAATATTTTAAATTCGAGATAAGAAATGTTTAATTCAATTCAAATCAACTAAAAAATATCAGATTAGTCAAAGAATTATAATAATTCTAAAAAAATTTTCCAATCAACTGAATCTGACTTTTATTTCCAAAGAGAAATGCATACTTTTTAAAAACTAACATATAAAATATTAATCTTCTGTACCAATTTGTTAAACGAATGCAATTTTTCTTTCTCCTGCACTTCCGAACAACCCACTTAAAATTTTAATCGTCTCTCAACATCTCGGTTCTCTTTTTCTCCTGCGATAACGAATTCCAGAATTTTAATAACCACATAGAAAAGAGGAAAGAGAAAAAGTTTCCAGCCCTCATTTGTATTTGCAATGTCAGTAATTTTCGGTTCATAAAGCACAACTTTTGTGAACTTTCCTCCTAAATTTCCACTCGCAGTTCGTTTGTCGTGAAAATACGGCTATTTTATTTTTTGTAATGCGTGACTAAAGTAATTTCAATTTTAATATCGGGGTTACCTTCAACGAAATATACCATCAGAGAAAGAAGTACCAATATCGTAGTATCGAACCACGTTTTACAGGGCATTGTAAAATTTATATGAGGAAGCCTAACCCAGTCTAGAATTTCATATATATTTTTTCATAACCTTTCGCCCACGTTCTAAACTGCATTACAGCTTTTTCATACAATATATCACTAAAAGAAATAATCGATAGTCTTGCTTAATGTATAAGTAAAGAGAGAAAAATTATTTAATGAAATATAAATTAAGATCCAAAAGTTAAAATTAAAATCCTTTTAATTCTGATTTTATATTTGATTCCAAAAATACAAAGTGGATAAATTTTAAATATTTTTCTTTTAACTGTAACTTAATTTACAAAACGAAACGTAATTTTTCGTCGGCAAACATTTATTGGATTTTCTCCGTGGTGTACAGGATAAGAGGAAAATGGTTGTTTTTTATTATTCAGAGGATAGTTCCAGACTCATCGATTATCCTTTTTATGAAAATTCTAGTGAATTCATATTCACATAACGGAGAGGAATTTTGGATGCTAAAATGCTAAACCTTTTGCATGTGTTAATCCACAACTACACTTAGCCAACCACTCTCGTTGCAAACCATGCTAACAAAAGCTCGCAGGTGTGCACAGTGCTCCCATACAAATGGCTGTCTCAAGCAAGTGGTGCACAATAAATTCCCATTACCTACATCTGAAATTCATTGCCCCCCAGAATAATGGCTTGAACTCTAGCTCAGCATAATAATGAGTCTAACAATTTTATTTTAAACATCTTCACATTTTCTAGAACCCTAAACTTTAGAATGTTCCTTCAAACTCAAAAAACAAATGGCAATAGCATAAAGCTTACGAAATATTCTTTCTAAAACTGAATCAGTCAAAATTTTCACTGATTTCATTCAGTGACCCATTTTTAGCTAACTCATCAGTGAATTTTGACTGAATTTCAGTGAAATTGACTAAAATTTAGTCAAAAAAATTTGCTAGAAATTTCAGTGAAATTGACTGAAATTCAGTCAAAAATCACTGATGAATGAGCTAGAAATGGGTCACTGAATGAAATCAGTGAAAATTTTGACTGTCTCTCATTTAGAGAGTTCACAGAAAAAACTATAGGGTAAGGGAACCAAATGTGGATCAGGGTCCAATAGTGGATCAATCTTAATTTCTGTTGACAATTAATTTTATTACTTATAAAATTGGTATTAAATGTTCAGCAAAAACTAATAGTATAAATGAAATGATAATAGATTAATTTGTTAAAGTTTTCATTCAAGAAAAATATAAATGAAATACTGAATTGGAAAGTGACTTGAATTGGAACTGTGATTTGTGATAATAATAAACCAAGCAATATTTCGTTTTTGAAAGAACGTATTGCAGAAAGAAATATCAACTTTGATTTCCCAAGAGTACATAATACATATTACTTTCAACTGCGAACAAGCTTTTGTAAATCTTTGTCAATTCTTTTCCGAAAAACGCTGTCGTTTGCAGTTAAGTAGGTTCTAAGAGATTTATCGATCTCATGAGTATAGCAAAACTTCACTTATCTTGTTCATAAATAAAAAGAATTATATAACCGAGAGCAATCTTATGCCGAATAATAGCGAAAATTAATTATTTTTCAATAATAAATAACTGCATTATTTATTTCATTGCGTAGGTGTTAATTTTGTATAGATATATTGTCTTTCCTTATCAAGTTTCAGGGTAATAAAATCGCTATGAGATTTCCGCCTCACGAGTTAAGTGGACCAAATGAACCGAGATGAAATCTGGCAAGTCGATAGGAAAACGTGTTTCCCACTTCCCACGCTTCTTGTAAGCGAACCAAATGAATAGAGAGCGAAAAGAAAAAGCCAAAAGGAAGTTAGGAAAAAAGAAAAAAGAAATTCAGTCTGATTGACTCTGAAATGAGACTGCATTTACAAAGAAAAATCTGCATAAGACGAGGTTCACAATTTTTTCTCTTTGAGATGTAGTTTTCAGTTTATAACTAATCATTAGTTGTATTTGAATAATTATATGCGCATAAAGAAAAAGTTCTTTGGTTTCAGGTTTACAAAATCGATAAAGAAACATTATTGCCTTGACAGAAATATTTAAGTAAAGACCGCAATTCATTCAGAACATGATATAGATTTATAGCTCCATAAATATCCTTTTCATGTTATAACAGTGCCTCCATGATTGCTGGAACTTTTAGTCTCTATGATTACTCGATTCAATGACTTGAATCGAATAGCAGGCACATAACAAACATAAATATAATGTCACTATGAAAATGTTTGTAAACAATAATAATAATACACTAATGTGATAAGAATGTAAAAATTGCTAATTTTCCGAATCTGGTTTCTATAAATGCTATGAACAAACGCATAAATCAAATTTTACGATATTAATTCTGATTCATTCGGGTAATAAATAGAAGTCAGTTTGAAACAATGAAACCGTTTCGAAGCTTCGTCAGCAATAAGTAATTGACAACTCGATAAATTCAAGAGCAAATAGCAAAAGGGCATAAGCAACTATTTAAAATGAGATTATTATCAGCTCAAAAAATTTAATAAATTCAAACATAGATCCTATTAAAATTGGTATTGAAAAATCTTGCCTTTTCAATTTATTTTTCTCAAATTTAGGGCAAAAGCCAATGGGAAGCGAGAAGAAATTTGATTGGCTAGGGTTCAGATGGTGGGGCGACAAGTCTAGGTTAGGGATATAAAGGCCCATTTACCACGCCGAAAACTCATATCTCGCTCAGCCTCGAACGGAGTTACTTAATTCACTTAAAAACTGAACAATTAATAAAATGGATACTCTTACCGTCAGTGAAATTTCACTAAATGCTGACGAGAATCCAAATATTAAAATTAGAAAGTTGGTCGAGTGGATCTGGCACTTCCAGAGGAAGAAGAATCTTCTTTTAAAAAAGCCTAAGAAGAGTATTCGAGAAAAATCTCGTAGATCCAGAGAAAGCTGTTTGAGCTTAAGGATTCGAGCCATTTTGCAAGAATCTCTCTCTAGAACTGCAATATTGAAGGGTTTAGCTGATCTGGAAAATCTTGATCAATTCATGATCTGGCTGAAGAGCAATTAATCAAGTTGCTCGCTCCTTGATGCTGACGAAGCTCAGAAAGGGCTGATTTTCTGAAGATGACAACAAAAGGAGCAGCAGTTTTAACGCTGCTCTTTGCTGCAGTCTTCGGAATCCGAACAAATTTTTAAACTGACTAGGTAACTTCTTTCTAGGGCAAGAAATAATTTCTATGACTTCTTGCCTTAGGAAGAAGTTATCTTAAAATCTTATACCAATAATAAATATTTCAGAGTTGGAATTCATCATTTTCAGGAATCAGAGCTAATCTTGAATTCCATTTCGATTGACGAAGTTTTTGTATCCTT
The DNA here is from genome assembly GCA_037177015.1 of Euceroptres primus. NCBI lineage: Eukaryota > Metazoa > Arthropoda > Insecta > Hymenoptera > Figitidae > Euceroptres > Euceroptres primus. The sequence goes on along the minus strand of JBAGKK010500462.1, from coordinate 8,602 downwards.
TCTTAAAATTTATTTGAGATCGGATAAATTCTTGGTTTAATAAAAACTTTTTCGTTCAGCTGAGAGTAATGGAATAGTATGAAAGTGACTACTTAAGATTTCTGAACCATATTCACTTATCGTGAAAATATTCTCTTAAAGCAATTAAAATGTTAGGAATGCTCTCTTAGAGAGGAATTTTTCCTTTGCCTCAAAAGAATATCTTTCTCAGTGTACACAAAATTTAATTTTTATGGTTATATGTAGTTGATGAATTTTCTCCCCGTTTTGTTAATTTTGTAAAGTTGTAAATTTTCTCCCCGTTTTGCAATAATAAATATTTACCAGGAATATGATTTTAACAGATAGAAAACTTTTCAGATTCTTTATATTATTATTAAATTTGAAACAATTACATTCAGTCTTATTCTAGAAATTATTCCTGCTTTTTTCATCAATATTCTGTTATTTTAGAAATTATTAAAATTAAAATTATATTCTGGTATTTCAGAAATTATTAAATTTGAAACAATTACATTCAGTTTTATTCTAGAAGTTATTCCTGCTTTTTTCATTAATATTCTGTTATTTTAGAAAAAGTGTCAGTTAAAATTATTTAATAATCATATAAACATCTAGAGTTTTGCATTCAATTTTACTTAGTATAATATGCTCAATAGTATAAACTATTGAGCATATTAAGATATTCTTATGAAACTAGGTATAGTTCCTTTGTATAATATTTTGCATATTCTTTTACTTTAATTATAAATTGCTGTCGAATAAGTGAAGCGTTTAATTACATTTAATTGCTAAATTTTCTATTATCCTTAAGTTTTTTTAATTATTAAAAATTGTTTATAAAATTTTAACGAAGTCAGTGGAGCTATTTTCAAAATGTCCATAATTCTAAAAACCTTAATTTCCGGGGAATTGATTTGAAAGTTTGGCATATTACATATATCTTCAACTGCCTTAGGAACTATTCTCTAAAGTCAGGAAATCGAACTCGTCTATCTTTATTACTATTCTATTACTTTTCTATCTCAGCTGGCCTTCTTGTAATTGAAAGTCAATTGAAATCCTGAATTTACGGAATTCCACTTTTAAGTGAATAGTCACTCTCACTCCGGATACCTGACCACTGTCCATTCTGGGAAATATTCAGAAATTTTGTGATTCTTACAAATGACGATTCTTATAAATTCACCAACCGTTTCCTAAATTTTACGAATTTATCAAGTATCCGGCAAATAAACATAAAATGTTTTAGAATTGTACATTTATAAATCAATTAAATTTATAACCCAGGTGGAAAAATTATGTATAATGAGCAAGGAGCTAACCACTCTTGAAATCTGGTGTACATGGCATAATGAAATCTTTAAAATATTTTGAAATCTTTGAAATATTTTGAAATGTTTGAAATGTTTTGAAATCCTTGAAATCTTTTGAAATATTTTGAAAGACTTTAAAATCTTTTGAAATTTTTTGAAATCTTTTAAATCTTTAAAATCTTTTCAAATCTCTCAAAATTTTTAACATCATTAAAATCTTTTGAAAGCCTTTGAAATCTCTTTAAATCTCTTGAAATCTTTCGAAATTTTTTGAAATCTACGAAATCTTTGAAATCTTGAAATTGGTTGTACACTCAAAAATCGAGTGGTCGACAATTATTTATTATCGATAGTCACAATGCAAAAACATTATGCGTTTGCATATATGTACAGTAAATCTAAAGGTATCAAAATGCTGCAAACAGTTGAAAATGACATTGTTAAAAGGGCTTGTAGTAAACTTTCGGAATTTTTAAGTTACGAAAGTTATAGAAATTTTTATAAAATTTAAGAGTTAGTTCAGAAACCGTATCTGAAAATTACAAAAATTTAACTGACTTTTCATTTTTGTATCTTCAATTTATGAACAAGTAACTAAATTTTCAGTTATTATGTAACTGCATAACGTTTCAGTTACCTAAACGTAAAATTTTTTCTGTTACAGTTCCAGAATTTTCAGTTACAAGTTTTAGAATTTTCAGTTACAAGTATCGAAAATTTGGTAAAACGTTGCTTTAACGATATACTCAGTTATTTGTATCTAAATTTTTCTAAATTCACACTGTTAGAAATATCCGTAAATTTCCAGAAATTTTAGGTTCCGAAGGCTATAGAAATTTTTATAAAATATGCGACATTTTTCAGAAAGGTATTTGAAAATAACCAATCTGTATCTAAATTTTAATGATTTTTTTCTTAAATTTCATTTTTGAATTTTCCTAAAATTAAATTACTAAATTGTATCTGAAATTTATGAAAATGTATCTTAAATTTTAAGTTACAAATTTTTGAATTTTCAGTTACAAGTATCGTAAAATTGGTAAACCGTTTCTTTAACGGGATACTCAGTTACTTGTAACTGAATTTTCCTAAATTTATCTTAAATTCACGAAATTGTAACTGAAATTTGCAAAACTGTAACTAAAATTTCAGTGACGGAAACTGCAGTTTCATGAAATATTCAGTTTCATGCAATTCCATGACTTTGAAAACTACCATAGAAATTTCTAACAGTATAGGTATTTTTCATTTGTTTGCAACATTTTGATGCCTTCTGTGTATTCAAATATTTTGCACAGTGACTATCGATAATTCGATATATATGTGTGTGTATGTATGTATGTATGTATGTATGTATGTATGTATATATATAAAATCGAACAAATAGGGGGGCGTTGTGGCATCTCAAAGAATGTGTCCCGGCAATGCACGGTTGACATGATTCCGCTGTTCCAGGACGTCTGAAAAAAACCAAACAAATTCTTAAAATATACAAGTATGGCTATAGCCGCGACTAGAATAAATAAAAAATAACGATTTTTGAATTTTTAGCAAGTCAAAAACCACAAAAAAAAAGTTAAAATATTGAACCAAATTTTCAAAGAAGAGTCATTTTGCGAATTTTCAATATTTTTTTATTAGTTCTAGTCCCAACTATAGACACACTCTTGTATTTTAAGAATCTGTTTTTTTTCAGATGATCTGGAGCTGGGAAATCACGTCCAGCAGAAGGGGGTCGCGTTTCCAGAACGCGTTTTTTGAGATGCTACAGCACCCCCTATTTGAGTGATTTATTTTATGTATATATTTTGTTTATGTACTAAAAGACTTGTTGTAATAAATGAAAAAGAATTCCATTGAAAAAAATTTGAATGATTTTTTTTTATTGAAGTTTGAACAATGCCCTCGAAAACGCATGACCAAACTATAATACCCCTTTAATTTAATACAAATGACTTGTATGAATATCAATCATTTATAAAATTTTGCTGTCATTATTTCGCAATTTTAGTTTGTGACAGGTTTCTTAGTTCAGGACAGGCTATCAAGTGGACATTTTGAGTATATTTTAATTTCTGATTTCTAAACAAAGGCACTTAAAATTTTGAAACTTTACTAAAAACTACTTCGATGTAAGTAATTTTTCCCAGTGGTATTAAAAAAAAATATATTAAATAATGAAAATGTATAAAACTGTCAGGACTTGAATTTCAGAACTTTTTGGCAACGACCCATATACATAAATTATGTACAATTTTTCCACCTGGGTTTATATTCTTGAATTGCAGTTAAAATGTGTATCCATTTGAAGGAAGAAGCTTCATTCAAATTTTCGAAATTCCCATATATAGTTTCTCGTTCTTCAAAGGTACTAAATTACCTATTAGCCGTCAAACTTGAAAAACTTCTAAAGAATTTCTCGTTTCTTTGAAGCGGAGGCAATAGGCAAATTCCAGTAGAAGATCGTGATCATTTTCTAAGAGACTGGTGATCGGTAAATTCCTGAGCTTTGCCCATACACACACCCTCCCTTCGGATAATATGACCCAACCTTGACACTGAGAAAGACAGCTTGTTTGCCAGCGGGGGTTGGCCGAGGTTGTCCGCGGTCTGCGTGTTGGTACGAAGGAAGGTAACGGGTGAGGTTAAAGAAGGACAAGAAGGGCAAGAAGGGTTGGGGGTGGTTTCTGTTAGACGAGGATGGGGCGATCAATACTGCAGACCCAGTAGCCGGCTTCATTCAGCAGCTCCCATCCACCCATTCGTCCTTTCCCGCGCCTCCATCCACCTATAGTTTTACAACGTTCTACTATGTCAGTGACGTAGCTCGAGAGTAACTTCCAGTTAATGTTGCCAGGTTTTGACGTCAAAAACTCATACTTTGCATCCATATTAACTCGCCGTCCCCTTGACATTCGCCTCTGGACTTGGAACTGTCTCAGAAAAAAAAGTACTGCCTATTTAACAGTCAGCCTCTTTTTTTTCTCTTGGCATCTCGATCTAAGATTAAGAACTTCAGATATTGCTACCATCGATATTTAAAATATGTTTAAAAAGGGGCAGTATGGTAACGAAAATTGAAGGTTGAACTTTACGTAACCGCATTTGAAATATTTTGAAATAATTAGACTTAATTTACCTAGAATCCCCTTCCCTGGGAAAAATGTTTGTTAGAATCAAACAATCGTTTGTTTGACATACGGGAAAACAAATATTTTGATTGTTTCAAACAAACATTTGCTTAATTCAAACAAAATTTGTTCGATTCAATGATCAATTCACTCGAATCAAACAAATTGTATTTGAATCAAACAAATTTTATGTTTAATGTACAGTCAAACAAACATTTTTCTCAGTGTTTAAATTGCTCTCTTAATCTGAGTCGAAATTTTCACTGATTTTATTCAGTTACCCATTTTTCGCTGTTTGTTTAGTGAATTTGAATAATTATTCAGTCAATTTTACTGAAAAATCAGTCAAATTCACTGAGCAATCAGTGCACTGGGAAAAATTTTTGAACGTATTCAAACGTATGTTTGATATACGTTCAAACAAAGATTTTGGTTGATTCAAACAAATATTTGTTTCATTCAGTGATTAATTTGCTCGAAACAAACAACTTTTATGTTTGATATGCGGTCAAACAAATGTTTGTTTGATTTAAACAAACATTGATTCAAACAAACATTGATTCAAACAAACATTTGTCTCAGTGTCAGAAATGGGTCACTGAATGAAATGAGTGAAAATTTTGAATGATTCCAATGTAGAGTGTCTGCTTTTAATGTTGACAGTTTATAAACCGCAAATTTTCATGCTATGAATTATCAGCTCTCTAAATCTGACTCAGTTACAATTTTCACTGATTCCATTCAGTGACCTATTTCTAGCTAATTCATCAGTGAATTTTGACTGAATTTCAGTGAATTTTGACTGAATTTCAGTCAATTTTACTAAAATTTAGTCAAAATTCACTGATGAATTAACTAGAAATGTGACACTGAATGAACAAATCAGATTGACCTTGCATATAGGTACTTGTAAAAAATGTTTAAATTTTTCAATTCTGAACAATCACTATAACTTAAAATATGAAAGGAATTTGTATTCATACGAATATTTAAAAAATATTCAAAAAACATATTTTTAGAATTATTTTATGCTGTTTGGTCTACAAAAAAGCGATGTTTTTTAAAAGTTTTTTTTATCGATATCATATTAACCTAGAGTGATAGAAAATTTTCGACAGCTCTCTCTAAATCTGAATCAGCAAAATTTTCACTGATTTCATTCAGTGACTAATTCACTGATGAATTAACTAGAAACGGGTCATTGAATGAAATCAGTGAAAATTTTGACTGATTCAGATTTAGAGAGAGCTGTCGAAAATTTTCTATCACTCTAGATTAGTATGAAACCGATAAAAAAGCTTTTAAAAAACATCGCTTTTTTATAGACCAAACGGCATCAAATAATTCTGAAAATATGTTTTTTGAATATTTTTTAAATATTGGTATGAATACAAATTCCGTTCATATTTTAAGTTATAGTGATTGTTCAGAATTGAAAAATTTAAACATTTTTTACAAGTACTTATATACAAGGTCAATCTGATTTGTTCATGTTTTATATGTTTAAACGTATTATCTAGATCTAGAAGTTACAAATATGAAAGGAGAATATTATATGATTCTTCGATCCCTTGGACAAAATTGCGAAAAAAGTTCGTATTGTTGAGAGTATGGAAATTCTTTACTCGGAAAAAATAAGTACTTGAAAATTTAACTAAATGTGCTAGACTCTAGGACAGGCCACAAATTTTAAAAAATTTCGTTAAAGTGTATTCAAAGGTTCAAGACAGTCCTGGAAATAATGAAATAGTTTCGAGAATCAAGGACTCAGTCTTATACTGTCATGAACCTTTTAATGCACGTTATACGAAATTTTGAGAAATTTGTGGCCTATCCTAGAGTCTAGCATAATCAAGTAAATTTTCAAGTACTTATTTTTCCGTACAGAATTTTCTAAGATCCTTCATGAAATTTTCAAAAATACCCCGAAATCTATAATAAATTTCAAAAATATTCAACACTGTTTCAGAATCCTTTAGAATCTCCAAAACTCTTTTGAATTCTGCCACGAACTTCTAAAATCTTCTACTTTCTTCCAGATTTTTCTTAAAGCTTTCAAAAAGTCTACAGAATTTCAGGAAAATTTTAGAATCTTCCTAAAATTCTGTAGATTTTTTTATTCTTCAAGATTATGGGAGTCTTTTGTAGATTTTAGAGGGTTCTACATAATTCTGCAGAATTCTGGAAATTCTGGAGTTCATAATATTCTTGAGGATTCTAAAAGATTCTGGAACAGCCTATAGTATTTAAAAATTTTAAAGATTATTGTAGGAGAACCCAAGAGATTCTAAAAGATTATGGAAGAGTCCAGAAGAATTTACGTGATTGTAGAAGATTTTAGGAAAATCTTGAATATTTTGGAGAATTGTTACAGATTTCAGATAAGTTTTGAAGATTCTGAAAGAGTTGAAGAGATTTTAAGAGTCTTGTAGATTCTGGAGGATTCTAAAAGATTCTTGAAATCCTATAGATTTTAGTCGGTTAAGGAAGAGTTTAGATTTGAAAATTTGGAAATTATAGAAAATTTTAGAAAACATTGAATGGATTTTTGAATGTTATAAATTTCTATTTCTCATAATTCTTGGAAAGTTAATCGGAACTTTGAATAAACAAAGAGGAAAAAGTGGAAAAAAGGAAAAAATTCTGAAAAAAGGAATTTTAGAGTATTTCGAAAATAATAGAAAAATAGAGGGGAATTGCATTTTTGTATATTGAAGATTTCAGAAATAAATCAAAAACTATAAAATTAAATCATCAGATTGTATCCTTCCAAACTGGTCTGTACATTTTTCGACCTTCAAAAATGATAAATAATTAAATTGCAAAGATTTGAAGCTTGCAAGAAATCCAATATTAAGATTTTTTCAAATGCGGACAGATCTGTAAATGGTCAAGGGAATCATTTCCATTTTTAATCTTTCCACTTTGAAGAAATTCCAATTCTTGTAATTTTTAAATGTACTGTTACTTAATATTCAATTTTTTGGTAAGATTTAAATTACTTATGAAACTTTCAACATTATGAAATTGATATTTTACTGCAAATTAAGATCGATAGAAAATAAAATTCGAATAAATGTAAGTGACGCGTCAATACTAATAATTCAAATGAAGACAAGAGAATGACAACTCGATAAAGACCATTTGAAGTTGGCCACTAAATTAGGTTATTTTAACTATTACTTGGGGGGGGGACAACTGCAAATGGTCTTTAACGAGTTGTTATTCTCATGTCTTCAAATGTACTTATGTGCGATGAGAATATTGGAATATTGGATTACAGTGAAATGCCGTATATATTTACAACTGCTTATACATGCGTCAATCAACATTATCGACGCGCACTACGTATAGATTATATAGGTATGATGCGTTATACTCTACATATAAATTAACAATTGCAGACTTTACTATTAAAATTGAATGGAATAAGGATTACTTAAAATTTGATATTAAGTTTTTAAATAACTGTTTACGGATTTATTTATCTCCCAAAATAAGAAAAGTTTCAAAAATGTATTTTCAACATTAATCTCGATTTCAGAGCAATACAAAGTGAAGTGAAAAATGTACATTGAATGCAATTTCAAAAACTGTGTTAGCCACTCTCAGTAAACATAATGCTCGGGACAATAGTATAGACAATTTTACGCGATTTTCCGAGATCGAACGTACCAATATTTATAGCTGATCGACCATGTGATTGGAAATTTAAAATGATATTGGACTCGCCACAACTGAAACAAAATTGGGGACCTCTATTTTAAAAGTTCGGTGTAGTCAGAAAAAAATCACCGATAACAAACGCATGTACGCTCTAATAAAGTTAACAATCGTTATTCTCCATGTTTCAATTCCTTTCACAAATTTGACTTGATTATGAATTTTTGCCGCATCGCACAAATTTATAATATCAGCAAAACGATCATCATCTATTTCTAACAAATATTACTCGACTGTAATTCCTAATACATACATACATACATACATACATAGGCAGAATGGAGTAAAAACTAGATAAACCTTTTTTGAGTTTTGGTTGAAGGTTTCTAACACCTCACTCCTTCTTAGATTTGATACTTATTTATATTGTTTAGATTGATTTAAAGAAAGCATTTTTGCAAAGTGGATCTGTATAAATTGTCAGGTTCTGAC
>JBAGKK010500461.1:3240-34307 GCA_037177015.1 Euceroptres primus | reverse complement strand
AGATTTTACATAAATTTGGAAGATTCTGGAGAACTTTATGATAAATTTTTAGATTCTAAATCAAGTTTGAAGATACTGGAGAATTTTATGATAAATTTTTAGGTTTTATGATAAATTTTCTGGAGAATTTTATGAAAATTTTTAGGTTTTAAATAAATTTTGAAGATTCTGGAGAATTTTATGATAAACTTCTAGATATTGAATAAATTTTAAAGATTCTGGAGAATTTTATGATAAATTTTCAGGTATTAAATCAATTTTGAAGATTTTGGAGAATTTTATGATAAATTTTTAGATTTTAAATAAATTTTGAAGATTCTGGAGAATTTTATGATAAATTTTTAGATTTTAAATAAATATTGAAGATTCTGGAGACCTTTATGATAAATTTTTAGATTCGAAATCAAGTTTGAAGATACTGGAGAAGTTTAGGATAAGTTTTGAAGATTCTGGAGGATTTAAGAAAATTTTGGGAGTCTTTTGTAGATGTTAGAGGATTCTAGGAGATTCTGGATAATTTTGGAAACGTTTAGAAGATTCTAGAAGGTTCTGGAAAAGTTCAGGAAATATTACAGGATTTTAGAAGATCCTGAAATAGTCTAGTATATTTTGTAGAATATTAAAGAATTTCAGAATAATTTTTTAGATTTTATAAGATTATTATAGGAGAATCCAGAAGGTTCTAAAAGATTATGGAACGCTCCAGAAGAATCTAGATGACTAATAGAAGATTGTAGAATATTCTTGAATATTTTGGAAAATTTTTACAGACTTCAGGTAAGTGTTGTATATCCTAAAGGACATGAGAAATTTTCCAGAGAGTTTTGTACATTTTTTGGGTATTCTAAAGAATTCTAGAAACGTCTAAAAGATTCTAGAAGGTTTTGTAAATTTTGTAAGACTCTGAAATATTCTGAAGAATTCTGGAAATTTTTAGAAGATTTTAGATGTAGAATGTTGTGAAAGAGTTCAAGAGGTTTTAAAAGATTTTAGATTACTCTGGAACAGTCTAGAATGTTTTAGAAAAATTTCTAAGGGATAAGAAAATTCTGAAAGAATCTAGAAGATTATGATTATGAGTAAATTTTAAAGAATTCTAACAGGTTTGAAAAACTCTTAGAAAATTATGGTAGATTTTGGAAGAATATGAAGGATTTTAGGATAAGCTTTTAGATTTCCGATAAGTTTTGAAGATTCTGGAGGATTTTCAGATTTTAAATAAATTTTGTATATTCTGGAGAACTTTATGATAAATTTTTAGATTTTAAATAAATCTTGAAGATTATGGAGGATTCGAGAAAATTTTAGGAGTCTTTTGTAGATGTTAGAGGATTCTAGAAGATTCTGGATAATTTTGGAAACGTTTAGAAGATTCTAGAAGGTTCTGTAAAAGTTCAGGAAATATTAGAGGACTTTAGAAGATTCTGAAATAGTACAGTATGTTTTGATGAATATTAAAGAATTTCACGATACTTTTTAAGATTTTATAAGATTATTATAGGAGAACCCAGAAGATTCTAGAAGATCATGGAATGCTCCAGAAGAATCTAGATGACTATAGAAGATTCTAGAACATTCTCGAATATTTTGGAGTATTTTTACAGATTTCAGATAAGTGTTGAACATTTTAAAGGATATGAGAAATTTTTCAGAGACTTTTGTAGATTTCTGGAGTATTCTAACGAATTGTGGAATCACCTAGAAGATTCTGGAAGGTTATGAAAGATTTTAGAAGATTCTGCAACAGCCTAGTATATTTTATAGAATATTAAAGAATTTTTGGATATTCTTCAAGTTTTTATAAGAAGAGGCAACCGAGAAAATTATAAAAGATTATGGAAGAATCCGGAAGAATCTAGATGATTGTAGAAGATTCTGGAAAATTATTAAAAATTCTAAAGGATTTGAGAAAATTTAAGGAGTCTTTTGTAGATTGTTGAAGATTCTGGGAATTTTCAAAAGATGCTAGTTGTACGATGTTATGAAAAAGTTCAGAAGTTTTTAGGGGGGTTTAGAACAATCTGGAATATTTTGAAAACATTTTTGTCGGTTAAGATTCTGAAAGAGTCTGGAAGATTAGGAATGAGTGAATTCTAAAAAATTCTCATTTGTAAAATTCTTTGAGAATTATCGAAGATTTTAGAAGAATCAGGAAGATTTTAGGATAAGCTGTTAGATTTCCGATAAGTTTCGAAGGATTTTATGGTAAATTTTTAGATTTTAAATAAATTTTGAAGATTCTGAAGAATCTTAGGATAAATTTTTAGATTCTGAAGATTCTGGAGAGTTTTAAGATAAGTTTTTAGACTTTAGGTAAGTTTCGAAGATTCTGGAGGATTAAAGAAAATTTTGGGAGTCGTTGGTAGACTTTGGAGGATTCTAGAAGATTCCGGATAATTTTGGAAACGTTTAGAAGATTCTAGAAAGTTCTGGAAAAGTTCAGGAGATTTTAGAAGATTCTAAAATAGTCCAGTACATTTTGTAAAATATTAAAGAATTTGAAAATAAGTTGTAAGATTTTATAGATTATTATAGGAGAAACCAGAAGATTCTAAAAGCTTATGGAACAATCCAGAAGAATCTAGATGACTATAGAAGATTCTAGAACATTCTTGAATGTTTTGGAGTATTTTTACAAATTTCAGATAAGTGTTGTACATTCTAAAGGATATGAGAAATTTTCCAGAGACTTTTGCACATTTTTTGGAGTATTCTAAAGAATTCTGGAAACGTCTAGAAGATTCTAGAAGGTTATAAAAGGTTTTAGAAGATTCTGCAACAGTCTAGTATATTTTATAGAATATTAAAGACTTTTTGGATACTCTAAGATTTTATAAGAAGGGAGAACCGAGAAAATTCGAAAAGATTATGGAAGAATCCGGAAGAATCTAGATGATTTTAGAAGATTCTGGAAAATTATTAAAAATTCTAAAGGATTTGAGAAAATTTAAGGAGTCTTTTGTAGATTGTTGAAGATTCTGGGAATTTTCAAAAGATGCTAGTTGTACGATGTTATGAAAAAGTTCAGAAGTTTTTAGGGGGGTTTAGAACAATCTGGAATATTTTGAAAACATTTTTGTCGGTTAAGATTCTGAAAGAGTCTGGAAGATTAGGAATGAGTGAATTCTAAAAAATTCTCATTTGTAAAATTCTTTGAGAATTATCGAAGATTTTAGAAGAATCAGGAAGATTTTAGGATAAGCTGTTAGATTTCCGATAAGTTTCGAAGGATTTTATGGTAAATTTTTAGATTTTAAATAAATTTTGAAGATTCTGAAGAATCTTAGGATAAATTTTTAGATTCTGAAGATTCTGGAGAGTTTTAAGATAAGTTTTTAGACTTTAGGTAAGTTTCGAAGATTCTGGAGGATTAAAGAAAATTTTGGGAGTCGTTGGTAGACTTTGGAGGATTCTAGAAGATTCCGGATAATTTTGGAAACGTTTAGAAGATTCTAGAAAGTTCTGGAAAAGTTCAGGAGATTTTAGAAGATTCTAAAATAGTCCAGTACATTTTGTAAAATATTAAAGAATTTGAAAATAAGTTGTAAGATTTTATAGATTATTATAGGAGAAACCAGAAGATTCTAAAAGCTTATGGAACAATCCAGAAGAATCTAGATGACTATAGAAGATTCTAGAACATTCTTGAATGTTTTGGAGTATTTTTACAAATTTCAGATAAGTGTTGTACATTCTAAAGGATATGAGAAATTTTCCAGAGACTTTTGCACATTTTTTGGAGTATTCTAAAGAATTCTGGAAACGTCTAGAAGATTCTAGAAGGTTATAAAAGGTTTTAGAAGATTCTGCAACAGTCTAGTATATTTTATAGAATATTAAAGACTTTTTGGATACTCTAAGATTTTATAAGAAGGGAGAACCGAGAAAATTCGAAAAGATTATGGAAGAATCCGGAAGAATCTAGATGATTTTAGAAGATTCTGGAAAATTATTGAAGATTCTAAAGGATTTGAGAAAATTTTAGGAGGCTTTTGTAGATTGTTGAAGATTCTAGGAATTGTCAAAAGGTTCTAGATTTACAATGTTATGATAGAGTTCAGAAGTTTTTAGAACAATCTGGAATATTTTGGAAACATTTTGGAAGGTTAAGAAGATTCTGAAAGAGTCAGGAAGATTACGAATGAGTGAATTCTAAAGAATTCCGATTTGTAAAATTCTTTGAAAATTATGGAAGATTTTAGAAGAATCAGGAGGATTTTAGGATAAGCATTTAGATTTCCGATAAGTTTCGAAGATTCCGAAGGATTTTATGGTAAATTTATAGATTTTAAATAAATTTTGAAGATTCTGGAGCATTTGAGAAAATTTTGGGAGTCTTTGGCAGATTTTGGAGGATTCTAGAAGATTCCGGATAATTTTGGAAACGTTTAGAAGATGTTAGAAGGTTCTGGGAAAGTTCAGGAGATTTTAGAAGATTCTGAAATAGTCCAGTATATTTTGTAGAACATTAAAGAATTTCAGGATAATTTTTAAGATATTATAGATTATTAAAGGAGAATCCAGAATAGTCTAAAAGATTATGGATCGCTCCAAAAGAATCTAGATGACTGTAGAAGATTCTAGAACATTCTCGAATATTTTGGAATTTTCAAAAGATTTCAGATAAGTGATGAACATTCTAAAGGATATGAGAAATTTTCCAGCGACTTTTATACATTTTCTGAGTGTTCTAGAGAATTCTGGAAAAGTCTAGAAGATTCTAGGTTTTGTAGATTTTGGAAGATTCTCAAATATTCTGGAGATTTTTGAAAATTTTTAAAAGATTTTAGATCTAGAATGTCGGGAAAGAGTTCAGGAGGTTTTAAAAGATTTGAGAAGATTCTGGAAGAGATTGGAATGTCTTGGAAAAATGTCTAACGGTTAAGAAAATTCAGAAAGAGACTGGAAGATTATGAATATTAGTGAATTCTAAAGAATTTTAACAGATTTGGAAAACTTTTTGAAAATTATGGTAGATTTTGGAAAAATCTGGAGAATTTTAGGATAAGTTTCTAGATTTTAGATCAGTTTTGAAGATTTTGAAGGATTTTAGTATATGTTTATGGATTTTGGATAAGTTTTGAAGATTCTGCAGAATTTTTGGATAGGCTTTTAGAATTCTGATAATTTTCGAAGATTCTGCAGGATTTTAGGATAAGCTCTTAGATTTCCGATAAATTTCGAAGATTCTGCAGGATTTTAGGATAATTTTTTAAATTTCCGATAAGTATTGAAAATTCTGAAGGATTTCAGAATAAGATTTTGGATTTTAGATAAATTTGGAAGATTCTGGGGAATTTTAGGCTAAGTTTTAAAAAGTTTAGATAAGTTTAAAAGATTCTGGAGGATTTCTGGAGATCTTGGAAGTCTTCTGCAGATTTTCACGGATTCTAAAAAATTCTAGAAATACCTAAAAGATTTTTTTCCGTTGCGGAAAAGTTTAAAATATTTGAGAATTTGAAAATTATGGAAAATTTCAAAAAAAGAAGAGTTTTTAAATGTCATAAGTTTCTATTTCTCATAATTCTTGTAAACTTATTCGGCATTTTGAATAAAAAACGAACAAAAGGGGGGAAATGAATAAAATTCTCAAATAAAGAGATTTTAGATGATTTTCAGAATAATAGGAATAAAAAAGGAAAAGTGAAAAGGGGAAAAGTCGGGGAATTAGTATTTTTCAGAATACTTACATGAAAGACAAATTCAAGCGCTCCTCTTGGAATTGGAACAGGATTCGTTTCGCAGAGAGTACCAGAAATGGCAATCCAACTATTGGCCGAAGTTGTTGCTGCGCTTGCTTTTCTGCTCGGAAAAATTACCACTCTATATGGTAATTTAGTAGTCGGATAATTATTAGTGAAGCAAAAATAATCCACAGCGTTGAGCGTCAATAGATGATATAAAAACTGCTCCTTTTCTTCTTCACAGCGCAAAAACGCTGTTCTTTTATACTGGCTCCTGCATTCAATTCAATTTTAAAAAAAATTTTTTAAACAATTAAAACACATTATGCGATTTTCAAATTTCAGGTGCTTTCTATTTTCAAATTTCAGGTGCTTTCTATTTTCCAATTTCAGGCTTTTTCTATTTTCAAATTTCAGGCGCTTTATATATGTCCAGCAAGTTCGCAACGCCAACTTCAAATTTCGAAAGAATGAAAATTGTGCCAAATTGTGCTAGATTTGTGCTCTACTGTGCCGTAAAAGATTTTTTGAAAAAAATTAAAATTTGATCCCAAAAATCAAAAGACCATTTTTTTATGCCAGCCACGCCAATTGGTTTTTTCGAAAAAACAAATGATGTGCTGGGTAGCATAAAAGTCACACAAAAATGTGACGCTAACAAAAAATTTGATATTATGAACCATTTAAAAAAAAAAACAATATTTAAAAAAAAATCAGCCGCGCCATTTTGTTTTTTTGACAAAACAAAACTTGTGCTAGGAAACCTGCTACGCATATGGCTGTGCTAAAAATATGAAGTTAAACCATTTTCGAAAAAAACCGACTAAAAAAAAAACTCAAAAAATGATCGATTTCAGAATTTCGAAAAACGGAAACTTGTGATGAGTTCTGATAGTCTAGCACAATAACTATCTCTAATGACAATTTTCAC
Source organism: Euceroptres primus (assembly GCA_037177015.1). Lineage (NCBI taxonomy): Eukaryota > Metazoa > Arthropoda > Insecta > Hymenoptera > Figitidae > Euceroptres > Euceroptres primus. The sequence continues at coordinate 27,692 of JBAGKK010500461.1, read as the reverse complement.
TGGAATTAATATTTTCCAAAAAAATGCAATCTTTTTGAACTTGGAACGCGTTTTTAACCCAAAATTTTCAGAATTATGAAATTTGAAAATCTGAAACTTTTGCTAAGTTGTGCTAGGATCGCGCAACTCAGTACAAATTTCGGATTTTCGAAATTCGTATTTTTGAAAATTTTGGGCTAAAAATTTATTCCAAGTCCAAAAGTATTGAATTTTTTTTTTAAATATGAATTTGAGTGAAAATTGTCTGGAAAGATAATTATTGTGCTAGCTTAGTACAACTCAGCACAAGTTCGAAATTCGTATTTTTGAAAATTTTGGGCTAAAAATTTATTCTAGTCCAAAAATATTTCATTTTTTTGGAAAACATGAATTTGAGTGAAAATTGCCTGGAGAGAATTTTGCTAGCCTAGCAAAATTCAGCACAAGTTTCAAATTTTCGAAATTCGTAATTTTTAAAAAATTTGGTCAAAAACGCGTTCCAAGTCCAAAAATATTACATTTTTTTTTGAAAATATGAATGAGTGAAAATTGTCTGCAAAGATAATTATTGTGCTAGCTTACCACAACTCAGCACAGGTTTCAGATCTTCGAAATTCGTATTTTTGAAAATTCCGGGTTAAAAATTAAAAATTTATTCCAAGTCCAAAAATATTACATTTTTTTTGTGGAAAATATGAATTTGAGTGGAAATTTTTTGAAGAGATAATTATTGTGCTAGACTAGCACAACTCGGCACAAGATTCAGATTTTCGAAATTTTGAATTTCTGATTTTGAAAATCAGATTTTTGAAAATTCCGGGTTAAAAATTAAAAATTTATTCCAAGTCCAAAAATATTGCATTTAAAAAAAAAATGAATTTAAGTGAAAATTGTCATGAGAGATAATTATTGTGCTAGCCTAGCACAACTTGGGACAAGTTTCAGATTTTTGAATTCGTATTTTTGAAAATTTTGGGCCAAAAATTTATCCCAAGTCCAAAAATATTGAATTTTTTTGGAAAATATGAATTTGAGTGAAAATTATCTGTAGAGATAATTATTGTGCTAGCTTACCACAGCTCGGCACAAGATTCAGATTTTCGAAATTCGTATTTTTAAAAATTCCAGGTTGAAAATTAAAAATTTATTCCAAGTCCAAAAATATTGCATTTTTTTAAAAAAATGAATTTGAGTGAAAATTGCCTGCAGAGACAATTATTGTGATAGCCTATCACAATTCGGCCCAAGTTTCAGATTTTCGAAATTCGTATTTTTAAAAATTCCGGGTTAAAAATTAAAAATTTATTCCAAGTCCAAAAATATTACATTTTTTTTGTGGAAAATGTGAATTTGAGTGGAAATTTTTTGAAGAGATAATTATTGTGCTAGACTAGCACAACTCGGCACAAGTTTTAGACTTTCGAAATTCGTATTTTTAAAATTATTGGGCCAAAAATTTTGCTACAAGTCCAAAAATATTGCATTTTTTTTCTGTGGAAAATATGAATTTAAGTGAAAATTGTCTGCAAAGATAATTATTGTGCTAGTCAATAACAACTCAGCACAGGTTTCGGATTTTCGAAATTCGTATTTTTGAAAATTGTGGGCCAAAAATTTTGTTTCAAGTCCAAAAATATTGCATTTTTTTGGAAAATATGAATTGGAGTGAAAATTGTCATGAGAGATAATTATTGTGCTAGCCTGGCACAACTTGGCACAAGTTTCAGATTTTCGAAATTCGTATTTTTGAAAATTCCGGGTTAAAAATTAAAAATTTATTCCAAGTCCAAAAATATTGTATTTTTTTGGAAAATATGAATTGGAGTGAAAATTGTCATGAGAGATAATTATTGTGCTAACTTAGCATAACTCAGCACAAGTTTCTGTTTTTCGAAATTCTAAAATTGATCATTTTTTTGAGTTTTTTTTGAATCGCTGTTTTTCATAAATGGTTTAAGATTTTGACTTCATATTTGTAGCACTGTGACTTTTATGCTACCCAGAACAACATTTGTTTTTTCGAGAAAACCAATTAGCGAGGCTGAGATAAAAAAATGTTTTTCTTTATTTTTCAGCTCAAATTTTCATTTTTTCAAAAAATCTTTTACGGCACAATTTTTTACGGCTTTACGGCAAAAACACTTTACGGCATAAATCTAGGACAATTCAGTACAATTTTTATTTTTTTGAAATTTGAAATTGGCGTTGCCAACTTTCTGGACGTGCTTTGTATTTTCCAATTTCATGCGCTTTCTATTTTCAAACAGGCGCCTTCTATTTTGAAATTTGAAGGTTCTTAATTCTTAATATCAATTGCTTATTTCATAAATAAACTTTTTCAAGTCTGTTGATAATAAATTTGCTGCTTTCAAATTTTAGGACTTCTAATGTGTCAAAATCGCTTTTGTATTTTTAATTAAAATCGCTTTTATGTTTTTAATTAAAATCGCTTTTATATTTTTAATTAAAATCGCTTTTATATTTTTAATTAAAATCGCTTTTATATTTTTAATTAAAATCGCTTTTATATTTTTAATTAAAATCACATTTATATGTTTAATGCAGATCGCTAGTTTACATTTCGTTATTTTATCAAGATCTTGGATTTTACCTCAATAATTCCGCATCGGACAAAAGTGTCTTCAGATGTCGGGAGAGTAATTTCTTCTCAAGTGCAAGTCGCACCCAGGCTCTGGCGTAGCCAATATGAGTTTTTATATCAGTCATCGCCTGAACGTTCCGGATATCGAAAATCAAGGACTCAGGAAGCGGTCTCAGTTGTTCGGGACCAATTGATTTTCTCTCACCAGGCGTTCTGCTCCTCTCAGTTCCTCTCGTTGGCGAAACGTCCGTCTCCAAGGCCAGATTCGATAAATCTAAAATTTCACAACAATCTTTCAATTCTAGATCCACTTTTTTTTTCCTCACTACGAACCATAGTGCAATTTAAAAATCACAAGTCATTCAAGAATGCAGATCAAATCTAACAGACAAAGTCCAACTATATTTTTTTTCCAAACAATATTTTACTGAAACTCAAAAATTTCGCAAAAATAAATTAATCACAAGATATTAATTCAATTTTCAATTTTTAATTTTCAATATCCATGCAAAGTTATTTGAAATCTAAATATTCTGAAGCAGCGAAAAATTTTCATTTCGAATATTTTTCAAATCTTGGATCTGAATTTTAAAATTAAAATATAATATTGCAAGCATCATGCAAGCATAAAATTTGGCAAATTTGCAGATTGTATTAAATTCACAATTAATACAAATGACGATAAGGCTAATCATATATTAGAAATTTTCCTTATTAAGTTACAATTTCGAATTGTGCTAAATAAATTTCGAGTTGTGTTAAAATTATAATATTATTAACCATTATATAAGTTAAGAACGGATTTTAGCATTTTTAAATTATGAAAAGAAATTAAAACGATTAAAATTTAACTCCCAATCTGATTAATTTTATTATTTTTAATTTTTTCCCCATAATTCCATAAAATCGCTAAAACGATAAAGAGGCAAGCATATTTAATGTTGAATACAGAATTTGAAGCCACACAAAACAAACATGCGAGTTAGCAGCACAAGAAAAAGAACTTTGATTATAAAAAAAAAACCTTAAACCTTTTCAATTCACGAATTATTGGTCATCTTTTGCCCCTTGTGTTAAAGAATTTCAGGCAAAGAAACAAGACTTTCGGCAAGCCAAAGGCGACGGCTTACCATTGAAATTGTTCTTGATATACGAAGCGATTTTATAAATGTTTTTCTCCTTTAAGGATGAAACGAAACGGTCCGTCAACCCAAAATAGTTAGTCGAGGCTTTCTTAGCTATTCTCAACATAAATACAGATACAATATAGATACATAATCAACAACAAAACAAGGTGATAAATTAAAAACAAATAAAATTAAAAAGTAGGTAGAAAGGACAATAAATTAATAATTAAATTTAAAAAAAGGATCTTAATTAGAACAGAAAATAATTTAAAGATTTTAGGGAAAATATAATTCAGATTTACAGAAAGTTAGTTGAAGTAAAATTAAGAACCTGAAAATAAATTAGGGAAAATTAGAATTATAGAAAAATAGAAGAATCGGATTAGGAGCTTTTTTCCCAGCGCCGTTAGAGTTTTTGTGAATTGTGGAAATTGTCGAAAGCTGTGCTTAACATTTAAAGGTGCTACATATTTACATAAAGTGCATAAGTTAAAAAAAAACCGAAAGGAAATTTAAACGATTTTTATTTATTTCTTCCCCTTCTAAATAATAATTCTAATTTTTAAGTTTTTTTTTGAAAAAATTATTTCAGTTGAATTTCATTTTGAATGTTTTCCAATTTGAAGAATTTTGTTTATTTATTTTTTGAAATTATATCAAATTCGAGGGCTTTTAAATCTAAATGATTGAAAATTCAGATCCCTGAAAATCCAAACACTTCAACAATCGAAATTTTAGATTGAAATAAATAAATTAATTAAAGTTTTTAACAGTCTTTGGGACCGTTAAATTAAAGTCAAAATAAATAAATTTAAAAATAAAATTGTAATCAAATTTAAAACTACTGATTTAAATCTAAATGCTTTTGAATTTCAACATTTTTAATATTCGTGGCACTCAGGTTCTCTTTAAAATTCTAAATTGATAACAATTCATAATTCAATGGCTTTTAATGTTAAAAAAACTGTAAATATCGAAACACTTTCAAAAGTTGAAGTTTATTCAAAATCAAAACGATTTAATTTTCGAGTACTAAAAATAAAACGCTTTCAAAAATTAAAGTATATTCGAAATCAAAACGATTTAATTTTCGAGTGCTAACAAGTAAAACAAATTATAATTTAATTATTTAAATTTATAGAAATAGATAGATACTTTTCTTACTCATTATTAAGTAATTAAATTAACTAGTTAATGTATTCTAAAATAAAATATGAAATACCACAAAAATCTTAGTTTTAATTTCATTTCGGTTTTCAAAATTGGTTGAAAAAAACTACTCGCTAAGCTAAACAAACAAAATAAAAAAGAACTTAATTTTGAGCAACGTACAGTCCAACCGCTTTCGAAGCACGCACCAAGCCAACGCTGCATTTCCAAATTTGAATTTTGACAGCGTTGTTAGTACATTTTTTTTCCATTTAGAAATTTGTCACATTTAAAAATATTTAAATACTGCCAAGCAATAATTGTCTTCGAGCGAAGAATGAATAAAAAAAATTGTAAGCCAACATTTATGAATAACTATTTTATAATTATAATAGGTAATATTTATAATTATATTTATAATTACATAATTTCACAATTTAAACAAATTTTTCAACCTGCAGGGATCACAGCGTTTCAATAGTTCGTTTTAGGGAAAATAGGGGATTTCTTTTTTGAAAAAGGGGATTTGTTTAATAGAAGAAATTTTTTTCTTTTAAAATACAGAGGGAGACGATAAATATTAATAAACGAAACATTTTTATAAGAAGACTCGAATTTTAATAACAATAAAAATTATATTCTATGCTTAGATATTAAACTTTATTGTCGTTTAGCAAGAAATAGGAAAAAAATAATATGAAATGCGAGAACTTTGAAATTTGCAGTAAATCAAATTCCGAAATCTGCTTCTAAAATTATCCAGTATCTTTTAAATTCTTACGGAGCTACCCAAACTTTTTTATAGTCTTTTAGAATCTGCTAAAATACTCAAATATATCCTAAAATTTTATAATTTTCAAAAATATTCTACACTCTTATAGAATCGCTCAGAATCCTCAAAAATTTTTTGAATTCTGCTATAAACATTTACAATCTTCTAGTCACTTCCAGATTTTTTAAAAGACTTTCAAAAAGTCTACAGAATTCAAGAAAGATTCTGGAAGATTAATGGAAGATTCAAGAAGATTAGTGGAAGATTCTGAAAGATTAATGGAAGATTCTAGAAGATTCATAGCAGATTCTAGAAGATTCTAGAACAGTCTCGAATATTTTGAAGAATTTTTACACATTTCAGATAAGTTTTGAAGATTATAAAAAGATTTTAAAAATGTTCTGCAGTCTTTTGTAGATTATAGAGAATTCTGAAAGAGTCTGGAGAATTTTTATAAAGTTTGGAAGATTCTGGAAGAGTTCAAAAGAATTGAGAGAATTTGAGAATATTCTAAAACAGTCTCAAATATTTTGGAGAATTTTTACACATTTCAGATAAATTTTGAAAATTATAAAGGATTTAAAACAATTTTCGGGAATCTTTTGTAGATTTTGTAGAATTGAGGAAACGTTCAGAAGATTCTTAAAGAGTTCAGAATGTTTTCAGAAGATTCTGAAACAGCCCATTAGATTTTGTAGAACATTAAATAATTTTTGGGATATTTTCTAATATTTTATACCCAAAAGATTCTAAAACATTATGGAAGATTCTAGAATATTCTGGAAGAGTTCAAAAGATTTTGGAGGATTTTAGAAGATTCTAGAACATTCTCGAATATTTTATAGAGTTTTTCCACATTTCAGGTAAGTCTTGAAGATTATAAAAAGATTTTTAAACATGTTGTGGAGTCTTTTGTAGATTCTGGAGAATTCTGAAAGAGCCTGGAGAATTTTGGAAACATTTAGAAAATTCTGAAAGAGTTCAAAAAATTTTTAAAAATTTTAGAATATTCTAGAACAGTCTCGAATATTTCAGAGAATTTTTACTCATTTCAGTTTTGAAGATTATAAAGGATTCTAAAAAAATTCGGGATTTTGGAGATTTCGTAGATTTTGGAGAATTTTAAAAGATTCTATAGAATTTTGGAAACTTTTAGAAGATTGTAGAAGATTCTTGAAGAGTTCTAGACATCAGAACAGAAGATTCTGGAAAAGTACATTAGATTTTATAGAATATTAAAGAATTTTTGGGATATTTTCTAATATTTTATACCCAAAAGATTCTAAAATATTATGGAAGAAGATTCTAGAAAAAGAGGAAATTCTAGAAGATTCTGGAAGGATTCAAAAAATTTTAGAGGATTTAAAAATATTCTAGAACAGTCTCGGATATTTTGGAGAATTTTTAGATGATTATAAAGGATTTAAAAAAGCTTCAGGAGTCTTCTATAGATTGTGGAGAATTTTAGAAACTTTTAGAAGATTCCAGAAGATCCTTGAAGAGATCAGAACATTCTGGAAAAGTGTAATATAATTTGTATAATATTAAGGAATTTTTAAAATATTTTCTAATATATTAAACCCAAAAGATTATGGAAGAAGATTCGAGAAGGTTCTAGAAGATGCTGAAGGTGTTCAAAAGATTTTAGAGGATTTTAGAATATTCTAGAACAATCTCGAATATTTTGGAAATTTTTAAACATTTCAGCCAAATTTTGAAGATTATAGAAAGATTTTTAAAAATGTTCTGGAGTCTTTTGTAGATTATGGAGAATTTTGAAAGCGTCTGGAAAATTTTGAAAATGTTTAGAAGGTTCTGGAAGAGTTTAAAAGATGTTAAAGAATTTTAGAATATTCTAGAACAGTCTCGAATATTTTGGACAATTTTTACACATTTCGGATAAGTTTTGAAGATTATAAAGGATTTGAAAAAACTTCGGGATTCTGGAAATTTTGTAAGTTTGAGAGAATTTTGAAACATTCTATAGAATTTTTGAAACTTTTAGAAGTTTCTAGAAGGTTTTTGAAGAGTTCTGGATATCAGAATAGAAGAATCTGGAAAAGTCCATTAGATTTTATAGAATATTAAAGAATTTTTGGGATATTTTCTAATATTTTATATCCAAAAGATTTTAGAAGATTAAAGAAGAAGATTCCAGAAAGTTCTAGAAGACTCTGGAAGGGTGCGCAAGATTTTAGAAGATTTTAGAAAATTCCAGAACAATCTTAGATATTTTGGAGAATTTTTACACATTTCAGAGAAGTTTTGATGATTATAAAGAATTTGAAAAAACTTCATGAGTCTTTTTTAGATTCTGGAGAATTTTGAAAGATTCTATATAGAATTTTGGAAATTTTTAGAAAGTTCTAGAAGGTTCTTGAAGAGTGCAGAAGATTCTGGAAGAGTTCAGGAGATTCTGGAACAGTCCATCAGATTTTGAAGAATATTAAATAATTGTTAGGACATTTTCTAATATTTTATACCCAAAAGATTAAAAACATTATGCAAGAAGATTCTAGAAGATTTTAGAAGAGTTCAAAAGATTTTAGAGAATTTTAGAATATTCTAGAACAATCTCAAATTTTTTGAAGAATTTTTACAAATTTCAGATAAATTTTGAAGATTATAAAGGATTTAAAACAATTTTCGGGAATCTTTTGTAGATTTTGTAGAATTGTGGAAACGTTTAGAAGATTCTAGAAGGTTCCTAAAGAGTTCAGAATGTTTTCACAAGATTCTGAAACAGTACATTAGATTTTGTAGAACATTAAATAATTTTTGGGATATTCGCTAATATTTTATACCCAAAAGATTTTAAAAGACTATGGAAGATTCTGGCAGAGTTCAAAAGATTTTGGAAGATTTTAGAAGATTCTAGAACAGTCTCGAATATTTTGAAGAATTTTTTTTTCATATTTCAGGTAAGTTTTGAAGATTATAAAGAGATTTTTAAAAATGTTGTCGAGTCTTTTGTAGACTATGGAGAATTCTGAAAGAGCCTTGAGAATTTTGGAAACATTTAGAAGATTCTGGAAGAGTTCAAAAGATTTAATAAATTTTAGAATATTCTAGAACATTCTCGAATATTTCAGAGAATTCTTACATATTTCAGATAAGTTTTAAAAATTATAAATGATTTTTTAAAAATTCGGAATTTTGGAGATTTTGCAGATTTTGGAGAATTTTGAAAGATTCTATAGAATTTTGGAAACTTTTAGAAGATTCTAGAAGGTTCTTGAAGAGATAAGAACATTCTGGAAGAGTCCATAACATTTTCTAGAATATTAAATAATTTTTGGGATATTTTCTAATATTTTATACCCAAAAGATTCTAAAAGATTATGGAAGAAGATTCTAGAAAAAGAGAAAATTCTAGAAGATTCTGGAAGGGTTCAAAAAATTTTAGAGGATTTAAAAATATTCTAGAACAGTCTCGGATATTTTTGAAAATTTTTAAACATTTCAGATAAGTTTTAAAGATTATAAAGGATTTAAAAAAGCTTCGGAAGTCTTTTATAGATTGTGGAGAATTTTGGAAACTTTTAGAAGATTCCAGAAGATTGTTGAAGAGTTCAGAAGATAATGGAACAGTCCATTAGATTTTATAGAATATTAAAGAATTTTTGTGATATTTTCTAATATTTCATACCTAAAAGATTCTAAAAGATTATGGAAGAAGATCCGAGAAGGTTCTAGAAGATTCTGGAAGGGTCCAAAAAATTTTAGAGGATTTCAGAATATTCTAGAAGAGTCTCGGATATTTTGGAGAACTTTTACACGTTTGATATAAGTTTGGAAGATTATAAATATTTGAAAAAACTTCGGGAGATATTCATAGATTTTAGAGAATCTTAGAAATTTTTAGAAGATTCTAGAAGGCTCTAGAAGAGATCAGAACATTCTGGAAGAGTCCATAACATTTTCTAGAATATTAAATAATTTTTGGGATATTTTCTAATATTTTATACTCAAAAAATTCTAAAGGATTGTGGAAGAAGATTCAAGAAGGATCTAGAAGATTTTGAAAGTGTTTAAAAGATTTTACAGAATTTTATATATTCTAGAACAGTCTCGAATATTTTGGAGAATTTTTACACAATTCAGATATGAATAGAAGATTATAAACGATTTGAAAAAACATCGGGAGTCTTTTGTAGATTCTAGAGATTTTTGAAAGATTCTATAGAATTCTGGAAACTTTGAGAAGATTCTAGAAGGTTCTCGAAGAGATCAGAAGATTCTGGAAGAGTCCATAACATTTTCTAGAATATTAAATAATTTTTGGGATATTTTATTATATTTTATGCCCAAAAAATTCTAAAGGATTGTGGAAGAAGATTCGAGAAGGATCTAGAAGATTTTGAAAGTGTTTAAAAGATTTTATACAATTTTAGAATATTCTAGAACAGTCTCGAATATTTTGGAAAATTTTTACACATTTCAGATATGATTTGAAGATTATAAACGATTTGAAAAAACTTCGGGAGTCTTTTGTAGATTCTGGAGAATTTTGAAAGATTCTATAGAATTCTGGAAACTTTGAGAAGATTCTAGAAGGTTCTCGAAGAGATCAGAAGATTCTGGAAGAGTCTATAACATTTTCTGGAATATTAAATAATTTTTGGGATATTTTCTAAAATTTTATGCCCAAAAGATTCTAAAAGATTATGGAAGAAGATTTAAGAAGGTTCTAGAAGATTCTGAAAGGGTCCAAAAAATTTTAGAGGATTTTAGAATATTCTAGAAGAGCCTCGGATATTTTGGTGAACTTTTACACATTTAAGATAAGTTTTGAAGATTATGAAGGATTTGAAAAAACTTCGGGAGATTTTTATAGATTTTGGAGAATTTTGGAAACTTTTAGAAGATTCTAGAAGGTTCTAGAAGAGACCAGAACATTGTAAAAGAGTCCATAACATTTTATAAAATATTAAAGAATTTTTGGGATATTTTCTAATATTTTATGCCCAAAAGATTCTAAAAGATTATGGAAGAAGATTTAAGAAGGTTCTAGAAGATTCTGAAAGGGTCCAAAAAATTTTAGAGGATTTTAGAATATTCTAGAAGAGCCTCGGATATTTTGGTGAACTTTTACACATTTAAGATAAGTTTTGAAGATTATGAAGGATTTGAAAAAACTTCGGGAGATTTTTATAGATTTTGGAGAAATTTTGAAACTTTTAGAAGATTCTAGAAGGTTTTAGAAGAGACCAGAACATTGTAAAAGAGTCCATAACATTTTATAAAATATTAAAGAATTTTTGGGATATTTTCTAATATTTTATACCCAAAAGATTCTAAAAGATTATGGAAGGAGATTTGAGGTTCTAGAAGAGTTCAAAAGATTTTAGAGGATTTTAGAATATTCTATAACAGTCTCAAATATTTTGAAGAATTTTAACATATTTCAGTTAAGTTTTGAAAATTATAAAGGATTTGAAACAATTTTCGGGAATCTTTTGCAGATTTTGGAGAATACTGAAAGATTCTGGAAACGTTTAGAATACTCTAGAAGATTCTGAAAGAGTTCCGAAGATTCTAGAAGATTCTGGAAGTTCAAAAGATTTTAGAGGATTTTAGAATATTCTAGAACAGTCTCGGATATTTTGGAGAACTTTTACACATTGCAGATAAGTTTTAAAGATTATAAAGGATTTCAAAAAACTTCGGGAGTCTTGTATAGATTTTGGAGAATTTTGGAAACTTTTAGAAGATTCTAGAAGGTCCTAGAAGAGACCAGAACATTGTAAAAGAGTCCATAACATTTTATAAAATATTAAAGAATTTTTGGGATATTTTCTAATATTTTATACCCAAAAGATTCTAAAAGATTATGGAAGGAGATTGAAGAAGGTTCAAGAAGGTTCTGGAAGTTTTCAAAAGATTTTAGAGGATTTTAGAATATTCTAGAACAGTCTCGAATATTTTTGAGAATTTTTACACATTTCAGATAAGTTTTGAAGATTTTAAAGCATTTTAAAAAACTTCGGGAGTCTTTTATAGATTTTGGAAAATTTTGTAAGGTTTTAGAAGATTCTAGAAGGTTCTAGAAGAGATCAGAACATTCTGGAAGAGTCCATTACATTTTCTAGAATATTAAATAATTTTTTGGGTATTTTCTAATATTTTATACCCAAAAGATTCCAAAATTTTATGGAAGAAGATTTGAGAAGGTTCTAGAAGAGTTCAAAAAATTGTAGAGGATTTTAGAATATTCTAGAACAGTCTCAAATATTTGGGAGAATTTTTACATATTTCAGTTAAGTTTTGACGATTATAAAGGTTTTGAAACAATTTTCAGGAATCTTTTGTAGATTTTGGAGAATACTGAAAGATTCTGGAAACGTTTAGAAGACTCTAGAAGGTTCTGAAAGATTCCCGAAGATTCTAGAAGATTCTGAAAGAGTTCAGAAGATTCTGGAACAGTCCATTAGATTTTGTAGAATATTAAATTTTTGGGATATTTTCTAATATTGTACACCCGAAAGATTCTAAAAGATTATGGAAGAGGATTTTTGAAGATTCTAGAAGAATCTGGAAAAGTATCAAAGACTTTAGAGGATTTTAGAAGGTTCTGGAACAGACCCGAATATTTTTGAGCATTTTGACTTTTCAGATAAGTTTTGAAGATTAAAAAGCATATGAGAAAATTTCGAGTATTATTTGTAGATTTCCGAGGATTCTGAAACATTCTGGAAAAACCTAGAAGGATTTATTCGATTCTGGAAGAGTTTGACAGATATGAAAATTTAGAAATTATGGAAAATTTCAGAAAATATTGAAAGAGTTTTAGAATTTCATAATTATCTGTTTCTTATAATTTTTGGAAAGTTGATCGAAACTTGGAAAGTTAATAAAAAAGGGACGAAAGGGGAAAAATGAACATAATTCTGAAATAAAGGGATTACATGGGATTCTTGGAATAAAAAAGGTGAAAAAAGGGGACAAAGGGGGAAAATAGAGAAAAAAATAATAGGACCATGACTGTGATCCCTTAATCTATTGTAAATTCTATTCAAAAGTTATAAAAACTTTCAATTGAAGTTTTGATTTCCCATTCATTAAAATTTCTAAATTTCGAAAATATTCAAATAATATTGATATTTCATCTCCAAAAGGCTCAAAAATCTTAGTTTATCTCATTACGTATAAAATTTCAATCAGTTTTCCTTTTTACAGAAATTAATGTTCCGGATTATCAGGTATTATTATAAACTGGACGATAATTTATTACAAGATAAGTTATTTAGAAACTAAATAACTATATAAATAAACAATAATAAATTATGTTCATAATTTTTGGTCTCGAAAAACATTTTAATAATAAGATTAGTAAAGTAAAATTCTAATAAAGTAAAATAAACATTTTTCCTTGATTAAATCTATTTTTTTATTTATTTTTTTCCATAAAAAAGATGTATTTTTTTATTTATTTTTTTCCATAAAAAAGATCTATTTTTTTATTTATTTTTTTCCATAAAAAAGATCTATTTTTTTATTTATTTTTTTCCATAAAAAAGAGGATGTCACTGTCTAAAGTTTAAATCTCATAAATTTTGTCCTTATAAATATTTCGATGAATCTACTAAATTTTGTTTCAATCAAATAATTTTACCCACAACGATAATTTTCAAATACCATCAACCAAATGTTTCTGTGAATTTCTTGGTTGATAAAATTATCCTTTTCAGTTTTTTCATATTCTAATTTATTACTATCTCCATTACGTTAATATGTTTTGGTGGTTTTTAAGCAAACAAGTAATTTATTTTTACCAACTCCAAAATATTTAATTTGATCAGCGAAACATTTTCTTGAATGAAATAAAAACTAATCAAACTGAACTAAACAAAAAACTACCATTTGCTTTAATTAACAAAATCGTTTCGTGAAATTATCCAAATAAATTTAGTAGAATGAAACATTTTTCATCTGCCTAAATTATTTTGCACTTTAATTTCAGTTTCTGAAAAGGAACTTTTTAAATATTATTCTCAGAAAGAAATAGAGATTAGTGAACTCACCTGGTGAAAGATAATTCGGATCCACTGATTTAGAAGTGTCGTTACACTCTTCTAATTCCTGGTACATGTTGAGATGCGACCAAAGAGCACTTCTCCCCTGTTTATTTTGCAATCCATGACTCCAAACTCGCTCCAATAAATCGCAGAGACTTGCGACTAAAGTATTTTCTTCCACGTCGGAAAGGGATTCACCTCCATGACCCAAAGCCACTGCCTCCGATCCCATTTTTTCCACCAGCATTCGCTTCGTTTTCGATTTGCAGTCCTGTGAAGAAACAAATCAGGTGCGATATTTGACGCTGAAGACAGTTTAACTTTTCTAGAAATTCATATTTTCTGAATTTCAAGCGAAAGAAAAAAAAGAAGGTTCAATTTTCAATATTGTTAATAAGGGTGCCTTAAAATTTAAGTGCCTTGAGTTTAAAACGTGTGAAACTTCAGATCTTTTCAAACTTAAAAGCTCATGAAGTTCAAAGGTAATTAAATTTCGAAGTTAAAAAATCGAAGTTTAATCTAAAATTCAGAGTTTTTAATTTTTCAGCTTCCCTTAAAGTTAAAAGTTTCTTTCCTCCATAAGATACAAATAATTTTTTGCAGTTTTTTGACTGATTACCTTTAACAAAGTCTCGACGAAAGTCCAATTCGTTTGAGCAATCAGAGCCGGACTCATGTCTGCAGAAAATTTTGTTTGAGGCCTCGGCGATTGAGTTTCTTGCGGCGTCGTTGGTTTTCCATTTGATTCGAGTGCTTTCATTTTATACTTCCATTGAGTCTGCCCTCTTCTACTGCTAGTCAGAAAATTTTTAATTGACCAATAATGAAAAGAATTATTATTACGATCTTCAATATTTGAAAAAATAGATCTACTTCGAAAAATAAATAAAAATAAGAACCTAAATACAGAAAAACAGATTTAAATCCGAAGATTTAAAAATTAAACTTAAAAAAAACTTCAAAAATCTTAGATTCCTGTCTAGAATTTCAAAAATACTAGACAAATTTCTAGACTTTCAAAATCTTTGGAACTCTCTACAATTTTTTATAAAATCCTTCATGGAATCTTCTAGACTTTTTTGGAACCTTTCAGAATTTTCTATAATACCTATTTTAAATTTTCTACAGACGTGTAGATTCGTTTTTCACTAAATTTTCTGAAATCCCTCAAAATCCTTTAGAATCTTCAAGATTTTTTTGAATTTTTTAGAATCTTCCAGAGGCTTCCTGATTCTTCTAGTCTTTTAAAATCCTCAAGCACTTTCTAGGATCTTCTAAAATCTTCCGGGATACTTTGAACTGTGAGAGATATCCAAAATTTTTCAGTCTTCTTAAATTTTCTGAAATCTTGAAATATGCGCCAAAATCTATTATAATTCTCAGAAACATTCTACACTGTTTGAAAATCTTTTAAAATCCTCAAACATCTTTTGAATTCTGTTATAAACTTTTAAAATTTTCTAAAAGTCTCTTCCAGATTCCCCCCCCCCAGATTTTCAAGCAGTCTATAGAATTTTAGAAACATTTTGAAAACAGTCCAGATTATGGAAGTCTTTTGTAGATTTTTAAAGGTTCTAAATAATTCTGCAGAGTTTTGGAAATTTTGTAATTTAGAATATTCTCGAGGATTCTAGAAGATTCTGGAACACTCGAGGATATTTTGTAGAATATTAAAGAATTTTAGAATATTCTTCAAGATTTTATAAGATTATTATAGGAGAACCCAAAAAACTGTAAAAGATTATGGAAGAATCTAGGAGATTGCAGAAGATTCTGGAATGGTCTCGTAGATTCGGGAGTTTTAGAGATTTTCGAGGATTCTAAGAGATTCTGAAGAATTTTGGAAATTTTTAGAAGGTTCTAGAAGGTTATGAAAAAATTAAAATTTTAGAGGATTTTAGAAAACTCTGGAACAGTTCATAAAAATTTAAACAATTTTTAATAGATTCGAACAAATTTTTGAAAATTATTGAAGAATTTGGAGGATCTTTAAAGAATTTGGAGGATCTTTAAAGAATTTAGAGGATCTTTAAAGAGACTAGAAGATTCTGGAGGATTATGGGACAATGTAGAATTTTTTGAAAAACTTTAAAAAATTTTAGATAAGTTTTAAAAATTCTGAAGGATTTCAAAATATTCTACGTATCTTTTGTAGAGTTTAAAGGATTCTAAAATATTCTGAAACTGTTCATAATATTCCGAAAAATTTTAATAGATTCAAACAAATTTTTCAAATTATTGAAGATTTGAGAAGAATTTGGAGGATCTTTAAAGAAACTGAAAGATTCTGAAAGACTATTGGACAATGTAGAATTTTTTGGAAACCTTAACAGATTTCAGATAAGTTTTGAAGATTCTGAATATTTTAAGATATTCTAGGAGTCTTTTGTAGATTTTTCTATTCTGGAAAGGTCTAGTATATTTTGTGGAATATAAAAGAATTTCATAAAAGACTTTAGAAGATTCTGGACAGGATAAAATTTTTAAAAGAATTTTAACTGATTGCAGACAATTTTTGAAGATTTTAGAAAATTTTTAGAGTCTTTTGTAGATTCTGGGGGATTCTGGAAGATTCTAAAGAATGTTGGAAATCTTTAGAAGATTTTAAAAGGTTCTGGAAATGTTTAGAAGCTTTTAGAGGATTTTAGAAAACTCTAGAACAGTTTATATTATTTAGAAAAATTTCAATAGATTCGAACAAATTTTCGAAAATTATTGAAGATTTGAAAAGAATTTGGAGCATCTTTAAAGAGACTGGAAGATTATAGGACAATGTAGAATTTTTTGAAAAACTTTAACAGATTTCAGATAACAGATTCTGAAGGATTTTAAGAGTCTCAAGAAGTCTTTTGTAGAGTTTGAAGTATTCTAAAATATTCTGGAACTGTTCATAATATTTAGAAAAATTTTAATAGATACAAATTTTTCAAATTATTGAAGGTTTAGAAGAATTTGGCGGATCTTTAGAGAGATTGGAAGATTCTAGAAGACTATGTGACAATGTAGAATTTTTTTGAAATATTTTAAAAGATTTCAGATGAATTTTGAAGATTTTGGAGGATCTTAGGATATTCTAGATCTGGATTTATAGATTTTGAAGGGTACTAAAATATTCTGGAACAGTCTTGTATATTTTATGGAATATAAAGAGTTTCAGGAAAGAGTTGAGAGGATTCTGGACAGGATAGAATTTTCGAAAGAATTTTAACAGATTTCAAACAATTTTTGAATTTAGGAGATTTTTAGAGTCTGTGGGATTCTATAGTCTGTAGATCCTGTAGGATTCTAGAAGATTCTGGAAAAATATAGAAAATTGTAGTCAATTTTGAAATTAAGGAAAACTTTTTTTATCGAAAACAGTGAGAAAGGTGACTAAAATTTTTTAAACAGTGGAAAAAGTTATCAAATTCAGAAAAAGTGATTAAAAGTGACCTCTTGTAAAAAAAAGTGACTAAAAGCGAAAAAAGTGACTCGCTAGCAGACTTGATTAGCGCAAAAAACTATTCGTTATTCAAGAAGAATTGATAGTTTTCTACTAATGAAATAATGCAAAAACGTTTATCAATTGCTTTAATAAGCATTTCTACTGATTTCTATTTATCTTTAATAAAAAACTTTTATTTTACTAAAAAAAACTATAAATTCACTTAATAACTCTAACTAAATGAACTAGTAAGGCTAAGTGAATTAGTAGTTTTCTACAAAAATTTATTAAAGCAATTGATAAATGATTTTTCATTATTGTAATTGAAGACAACTACTAATTCAGATGTAGAGAGATAATTCCAGGACTATCAGTGAAATTCAAGGATTTTTCCAGGTTTCTTCAGATGTAAAGAAAAATTAAAGTATTTTTCCAGGTTTTCAAGAATTTCCACAGTGCTAAACAGCCTGTTTAAATTGAATTACTAAATTTGAATTGAATTTAAATTAAATTCCTAAATTTGTATTTAATTGTTAAATTCCTAAATTTGAATTTAATTCAAATTCCTTTTGTATTTAATTATCAAATTCCTAAATTTGTATTTAATTATTAGATTCCTAAATTTATATTTAATTATTTTTGAAATTCCTAAATTTGAATTTAATTTAAATCAACCGTAATTAGAATAGAAAGGAAATATTTGAACGACTATAGATGAGAATTCTTACCGGAGTATACTGCGGATTGCAGGAAATAAAAGCACCACGTTAGAATATAATACCATGAATGTTGTAAAAATACGAAACTTGGAAAAAACTTGAAATTAAAAATGTACCTTTGGGCGGGTTCTTTGTTAAGAGCCGTTCTGTCGAGAAGAGGAAAACTTCGAAAGTAAGCAGCTCTGTGTGGAACGATTTCAGTCGGCGGACTCGCTTCGAAATCCACGTTATTCAGCCTTTGTTCCAACAAAGTCTGTGTTTCCATAACATTCGTACAGACTTCGTAACGAGGCGATCGAATGATTCCTTCACCAACCCTTTTTCTGGAAAGAGAACATTCTATTTTAGAATCAGTCGAAGCTTACAAATTTTAGAAAACGTAAGATTAAAATTCGAAATTAAAATCAAGAACTAAAATAAAAAATAAAACCAGAAATTGAAATTAAACATCAAAAACAAAAAATAAAATAAAAAAGTAGAAACAAAAACAAAAATTTTAATTTAAATTAGAAACTTAACTTAAAAATTAAAATTAAAAATTCATTAATTAACATGCCTTGAAGTTTATCTTAAAAATTGAAATAAAAGTAAGGATTAAAATTCGAAAAATCAACCGACAGTTAAAACCGAACAGCTTCCAAAATTAAGAGAATAAAAACTAAAAATCGAAAGACATTAATGGTAAAAAAATTTCTACTTTAATTGGAATATCCTCTGATCGAAGAGCCTGATGTTGAAATCCAATTCGCTCCAGGTTGACATGACTTTGCAATCGACGAGTGAAGCAAACATTTGAGTTTCAAGGAATCTTGACAGAAAGGGCAAATGTTGAGCTGGTTGGTCCGAGAGAAAAGTTGCCTTGTCGAAAACGTGCATACTGTCTCTATTATTCAACCATTCGTCCTTGTCCTAAAGAGAAATCAATAACAATTAACAATAACAACAGTAAAAAAGAAAACATAGTAAAAATAATAATCCAGTTCTGAAACATTATTTTTTATTAAATCTTCACACACACACACACACACACAAACACGCGCGCGCGGGTTATTCCAAAGATTTTTAAATTTCAGCCAGAATGTTTTCGGAAACATTTCAATTTCCAAGTTTTAAAATAGAATATTTGAAAATTAAAATATTTTAATGTCACAATTTTTCAGCTTATAAATGTTCAAAGTTCTTTTCTGAAACATTTCATTTTCTATGTTTTAAAATAGAATATTTGAAAATTAAAATATTTTAATGCCACAATTTTTCAGTTTCAAAATGTTCAAAGTTCTTGTTTTCTGAAACATTTCATTTTCCAAGTTTTGAAATAGAATATTTGAAAATCAAAATATTTTAATGGTACAATTTTTCAGTTTAAAAATGTTCAAAGTTCTTTTCTGAAACATTTCATTATCCAAGTTTTAAAATAGAATATTTGAAAATCAAAATATTTCGATGCTACAATTTTCCGAAGTTAGAATTCCACAATAAATTATCGATCATTTTTATAAGCAAACTTCAATAAATTACAAAATAAAATTTTTAAATTGCAAATATAAATCAGTATAAATTTTTACATTACAAAGTTCTTAAGTTATATACTGATTTATATTTGCAATTTAAAAATTTTGATTTGTAATTTATTGAAGTTTGCTTATGAAAATATATATTTCATCTGATTTAATTTGCCAATTTTTAAAATACAATATTCAAAATCAAAATATTTTAATGCTACAATTTTTCAGTTTCAAAATGTTCAAAGTTCTTGTTTTCTGAAACATTTCATTTTCCAAGTTTTAAAATAGAATATTTGAAAATAAAAATATTTTAATGATACAATTCTTTTCTGAAACATTTTATTTTTCAAGTTTTAAAATAGAATCTTTGAAAATCAAAATATTTTAATACCACAATTTTTCGGTTTCAAAATGTCCAAAGTTCTTGTTTTCTGAAACATTTTATTTTCAATGTTTTCAAATAGAATTTTTGAATCATAATGTTACAATTTTTCAGTTTAAAAATGTTCAAAGTTCTTTTCTGAAACATTTCATTTTCTAAGTTTTAAAATAGAATCTTTGAAAATCAAAATATTTTAATGCCACAATTTTTCAGTTTCAAAATGTTGAAAGTTCTTGTTTTCTGAAAAATTTCATTTTCCATGTTTTGAAATAGAATATTTGAAAAACAAAATATTTTAATGTTATAGTTTTCAGTTTCAAAATGTTCAAAGTTCTTGTTTTCTGAAACATTTTATTTTCCAAGTTTTAAAATAGAATATTTGAAAATCAAAATATTTTAATGGTACAATTTTTCAGTTTAAAAATGTTCAAAGTTTTTTTCTGAAACATTTCATTTTCCAAGTTTTAAAATAGAATATTTGAAAACAAAAATATTTCGATGCTACAATTTTTCAGTTTCAAAATGTTGAAAGTTCTTGTTTTCTGAAAAATTTCATTTTCCATGTTTTGAAATAGAATATTTGAAAAACAAAATATTTTAATGTTATAGTTTTCAGTTTCAAAATGTTCAAAGTTCTTGTTTTCTGAAACATTTTATTTTCCAAGTTTTAAAATAGAATATTTGAAAATCGAAATATTTTAATGGTACAATTTTTCAGTTTAAAAATGTTCAAAGTTCTTTTCTGAAACATTTCATTTTCTAAGTTTTAAAATAGAATTTTTGAAAATCAAAATATTTTAATGCCACAATTTTTCAGTTTCAAAATGTTGAAAGTTCTTGTTTTCTGAAAAATTTCATTTTCCATGTTTTGAAATAGAATATTTGAAAAACAAAATATTTTAATGTTATAGTTTTCAGTTTCAAAATGTTCAAAGTTCTTGTTTTCTGAAACATTTTATTTTCCAAGTTTTAAAGTAGAATATTTGAAAATCAAAATATTTCAATGCCACAATTTTTCAGTTTAAAAATGTTCAAAGTTCTTCTTTTCTGAAACATTTCATTTTCCAAGTTTAAAAATAGAATATTTGAAAATCAAAATATTTTAATGTTACATTTTTCCGAAATTAGAATTCTACAATTATCTATCATTTTCAAAAGCAAACTTCAATAAATTATGAATTAAAATTTTTAAATTGCAAATATAACTCAGTATAAATTTTTAAATTACAAATTTAAGTTTTCGAATTACGAGTAAATTCAGCAATTAAACATTAAAATTGGTTACGAATTACATTTCTTATGCAGGTTTGAAAAGAAACGCAAAAAAAACTCAAATATCAAAAAAAAAATTCTCAGAAAGTTTTAAATCGGAAAATCTAATACTTCGTTTTTGGCGGTTTTTGGACACCTACTATAAGGAAAAGAATCGCCAGCTAAATTTCTTTCATTGTCGCAGTAAACTTGAAGTGAAAAATTATATAATTTGAAGATTTTTAATACCTAAGTTTGTAACTTAAAAATCTATTTGATTTATTTTTGCCGTTTTTTAGTATATTACATAAATTTTAATTGTTTTTGGCCTTTTACGGCTATTAATACAAATTTTATTTCATCAGAGGAGCGTCGATTTATGCAGATATCTGCTATAATGACCTCTTAATGAAAATTCTTTTTATAAACTAATTTTTAAAACGCGAAAAACAAGTTCACAAAAATATCACTGCGAGCCGAAATTGAACCGACATCTCCTCTTCTCATTTTATATTTGCAATTTAAACATTTTAATTTGCAACTTATTGAAGTTTGCTTATGAAAATGATCGATAATTTATTGTGGAATTCTAACTTAGGAAAATTGTAGCATCAAAATATTTTGATTTTCAAATATTCTATTTTAAAATTTGGAAAATGAAATGTTTCAGAAACAATCTTTGAACATTTTTAAACTGAAAAATTGTAGCATTTCGATTTTTTTGATTTTCAAATATTCTATTTGAAAAGTTGGAAAATGAAATGTTTCAGAAAAGAAGAACTTTGAACATTTTTGAACTGAAAAATTGTAGCATTTTTTTTTTTATTTTCAAAAATTCTATTTTAAAACTTGGAAAATGAAATGTTTCAGAAAATAATTTTGAACATTTTGAAACTGAACAATTGTAGCATTAATATATTTTGAATTTTAATATTGTATTTTAAAAATTAAAAAATTAAATCAGAGATAAAATATATATTTTCATAAGCAAACTTCAATAAATTACAAATCAAAATTTTTAAATTGCAAATATAAATCAGTATATAATTTAAAAAATTTGTAATTTAAAAATTAATACTGATTTATATTTGCAATTCAAAGGTTTTAATTTGTAATTTATTGAAATTTGCTTATGAAAATGATCGATAATTTATTGTGAATTTCTAACTCCGGAAAATTGTAGCATTAAAATATTTTGGTTTTCAAATATTTTATTTTAAAACTTGGAAAATGAAATGTTTCAGAAAGAAGAACTTTGAACATTTTTAAAATGAAAAATTGTAGCATTAAAATATTTTTATTTTCAATATTGTATTTTAAAAATTGAAAAATTAAATCAGAAATGAAATATATATTTTCATAAGCAAATTTCAATAAATTACAAATCAAAAATTTTAAATTGCAAAATTAAATCAGTATATAATTTAAGAACTTTGTAATTTAAAAATTTATACTGATTTATATTTGCAATTTAAAAATTTAAATTTGCAATTTATTGAAGTTTTCTTATAAAAATGATCGATAATTTATTGTGGGCTTGTATCTTCGGAAAATTGTAGCATCGAAATATTTTGATTTTCAAATATTCTATTTTAAAACTTGGAAAATGAAATGTTTCATAAAAATATAATGGATAATGGAATATTCCGCAAATTTTTTAAATACAATATCTGAAAATCAAAGCATTTTAATGTTATAATTCCAAACTTAGTTTATATTTTATACTGACATTTTGCACAAACTTATATTATAATTTTTGGTCATGAATATATTCACAATTAAACATTATTTCTTTTTAATAAAGGTTCCTTCTTTTCATTTTATGAATTCCACTTATTTTATTATATCACAACCTTGCAATTATAAAAAATGTATATAAAATGTGTAGAAAATGTATAGAATGTATAGAAAATGTACAGAATTAAAAAAATGTATAGAAATTGTATAGTATGTATAGAACATGTATAGGATATATAGAAAATATATAGAATGTATAGAAAATGTATAGAATGTATAAGAAATGTTTAGAAAATGTATAGAATGTAGAGAAAATGTTTAGAATGTACAGAAAATGTATAAAATCCACTTACTTGATTTGGTTGAATGACAAAATGCTCGTAACTCGAAAAAAGCTGCACAAAACGGTTCATAAAAATTTCTCGAATCGCATTATTGAAAATGAGCGTTTGCTGATATTCTTCCTGAGGTGTTAGAACTTTAGCCTTCGTCGTGTTTTCCACCGAATCGATATCATCTAAAGTAACTCCTGTAAAAAAATTAAAAACACAACAGAGAACAAAAAAATTAATTAAAATTTCAATTTTCACTCTAACAATTAGTTTAAATTTTAACTGTTATAAAAACAACTTAGAAGCACAATTTACGTTCCAGATTATTGTATTTAAAAATGTAAATAAAATTAAATTATGAACACAACATGTTTAAAATAAAAAATTATGGCTATACATTAATTTCGAATTGACAATTTGTAAAATTTTTAATTTTCAATTTTTGCACGTCAACGACAATTTGTAAAATTTTTACTTATTAACTGTCAATTTTTGCACGTCAACGAATTGAAATTTGATTAAATTTTTAAACACAATTCTGAACAAGTTTAATTTCAGTTGAAAATTACGTTACATGATAAATCTAAAAATTTGAAATTAAAAATCATACAATATATTTTAGAATTCTCATCTTATTATTTATGTTTTATCTTATTTATATCTGTTTATATTATATTTTATACTACTTATATTTTATATTATTTATTTTATATTTTATATTATTTATATTATTATTTATGTTCTATATTATTTTATTTACTACCAGAATTAAAAATTGTATTTTATAATATTTATATTCTACATTTAAATTACATTTTAAATTAAAAATTAAAATGAAATGTATAAAATCAGAAATATATTAATTTTTATAAATAAAATTGATTTTATACCTGTTCTTTTGACGATATCCACAATTCTTTGCAAGGCATCTGATTGGAGAGGAGGTTCAGGTTTATCCCAATCGAGAACATCGTGCAAGGAGTGTTTTCTTCGAGGAAGATGAAATCCAGAACCCGGAAGTGTTAAACTACTCGTCATGATGTCGCCATTAAAATAATTCATAACCATAGTATCAGTCCTAAAAGATAAAAGGATATTACATAATTTATTTTATTTTGAGATTCTAAATCTAATCATAAAAGAAAACAAGTAAAGACTCAGAAAAGAAACAAAAATAGTTTAAATTACAAATTAAAATTTTTAGATTGCAAATATAAATCAGTATAAATTTTTAAATTAAAAATTTAGGTTTTTAAATTAACGGTATAAATTGTTAAATTACAAATTCAGGTTTTTAAATTAACAGTATAAATTTCAATTAGAAATATAGATTTTTAAACTATAAATTTAAGTTTTTAAATTACAAAAATATAAACTTTTGAATTACAAATCTAAGTTTTTCAATTACAAATTTAAGTGTTAAAAATCTTCAAATCAAATAATTGTTTACTTCAA
>JBAGKK010500450.1:0-14832 GCA_037177015.1 Euceroptres primus | reverse complement strand
TAACAGCAAATGTAACAAAATGTGTACAACATATCGAAAAGAATTACTTTTGTGTTCCGAAATGTGTTTTCTTATCTTAGGCTTTCTAATTAATTCCAACCAACAAAAGTTCGTTTGGTTTTTCGAATTTTAAATTTCTTTCTTGTTTCTGTAATAACAAATGTAACATAATGTTTGCAACCTATCCAAAAGAATTATTTTTGTTTTCAAAAATGTGTTTACTAGTCTTACACTTGTTAATTAATTTCGGAGAAGAAAAGTTCGTTTGGTTTTTCGAATTTTAAATTTCTTTCTTGTTTTTGTAACAGCCAATGAAACAAAACGTTTGCAACATATCGAAAAGAATTAATTTTGTCTACCAAAATGTGTTTTCTTATCTTAGGCGTTTTCATTAAATTTGAAGAAGAAAAGTTCATTTGGTTTATTGGGGAAATTAAACAAAGAGTTGGAGAACTTTGTGCGATAACTTCTATACATATTATTTAACATTCAAGACTCTTTTCTTGTTTTATCTGTTCGTAATTTCATTCAGCATACGATTCTGAACATCACTTTACAATTTCAAACCTTTTTTTTTCTTCAATGAAAATTCAACTGCGATTTTCTCGAAATGATGTTTCGCAGACTTCAAGCTTTAAAAGCGTATCACATTCTCGTTTTTGAAGCTAGAGGTTTCGATTTTTTTTTTATGTAGAGAATTTATCTGGGAATATGCTCTTATGCGTGACTCTATTTCGACAAAATAAGTCGTTTCAATATGAACGTACTTACTGAAAGCTATTGTATAGATTTTCCGCATCTACGTACATTTTGTCAATTTTCTATAAAAAAGGTTTAATTCACAAATTTATTTCTTCTAGAAATGGGATTCTGCACTAACTCTGCTACAAAATATATCTCTGTTACTCAATATAAATGAGTTTCCTCAAACACCAGAACTCAAAAATGCAGAAATAGAGGAAGGCATAGTAAACGACAACGAGTGTTCCATTTGCTTCCTAAAAGAATTAGATGATGGTCATTTGCCTAATACAATTTGCCAGAATACCCGATGTAGAAAACAGTATCACTTAGGCTGTTTAAAATGGGTAATGAAAACTATTATAAATTCTGTATAATATAAATGAAACAAGATATTTAAATTCCTGAAAAGCTGTATTAATAAACTTCTGACATGAATCGATTTATTAAGGAATTTAATAAAAGGACGATGCCTTACTTTAATGAAAATTGGACTTATTTTCGAATCAGATTCAGGTTCTCAGGAAAGTGATCGAGAGAGAGGGAGAGAGGGGGGATGGAGAGACAGAGAGAGAGATGGATAGGGGGAGTGTAAGAAGGAAAGGGATAGAGGGAGAGGAAGAGGTGGGAGAGAGTGGGAGCAGTGGAGAGCTGGTGAGGGAGAGATAGCGTTGGGAGAGTGGGGTGAGGAGGGATAGGAGGAAGAGGTGATGGGGAAGGGCAAGAGGGGCGATAGGGGGATAGATTGTGGTAGGGCGTGGGAGGGAAAGAGAGCGGGTGAGAGATTGGGTACTCGTAAAACGGAAAAACTTTTCAATAGGTACCCATGCTTTTAAACCCATTGTTTTCGTTTAATTGTCGTATGAAGTTGCAAGCGACCATGTGGGGCATTATTGGCATCTGTGCCAACTTTACAAGTCAGGTCTTCCGATTGCCTTAAGATTTGCAGAGCTTGTTTGCCTATACGATAGTAGTTCATCCACCAATTTATAGACCTTTACTACCATCCTTCCCTGAACTACAGGGAGTGAAATTTATCCCCAGAGCGAAACAGGTATTTTGAAGTGGGCACAATTTCCTTTATACAAATGCGAATTAAACTTTCTACGGGTGATTTCTGGTTATGCGAATACATCCGAGCGAATCCCTCCCTCGCGCGCTCGGACAGGCCTGCCAGTTCAGCCGATGCACCGACCGGCGTTTATGAAAATTTGAAAATTCAAAAAAATGGGTTCGATAGGAGAAAGGGCATGAAAAGCCCTTCAGAAACCACTCATAGAAAATTCAATTAGCATTTGTAAAAAGGAAGTTATGACCATTTGAAAATACCTTTTTTGCTCGGATGATGAAAATTTCACCCTCTGTAGTTCGGGGAGGAATGGTAGTAAAGGTGGGTGAACTACGGTCGTATAGGCAAACGAACTCTGGAAATTTGAAGCCAATCGGAAGACATGACTTTTTAAATTGGGACAGTTCAGAAGTAATGCCCCATATACTTGTTTTCCATTATTTTTTAAATTGGCTTCTTGGACACCAGGATTTGGCAAAATTCAGTCTTATGACTGCAAAGACTGCAAGGTACAGTCACAAGACTAGGTCAAATACTCCCCAATAAATCTTCCTTGGAAAGTGGTCCCAGTCCCTCTTTTTTCCCAAGGATTTTTCTATTTTAACCCTTCGTTGGATTCCTTGAAACTGAAGAAACAAATGATAGAAAAACTTTCCTGCAGCCACGCACTTGTCATTCCAGTCTGCAGTTGTCGAAAGTGTTTAACCCTGCTGTACACCTAGGATGTTATAAACGAGGATGTTTTATGTTCATTGCAATCATTTGCAATGTCAATAATTATTATTCATTTAAGAATGAAAAAAAATTCTCCGAGTATATTTTTTTCCGAGTGTTGCCTAAAATTTCTGTATCATACTTACATATTTGGTTCCTTGTTTCAGTAAGATTGTGTAAGAAAAATTCCGCACTGAGACTCCTTTGGCAACACTTTCATCTAAGGTCCAATAGGTGGACACCTACTATTCATATGTTTGTTAAGGGTGATGAACAAACAACTCTAAAAATGGCCGGATGGCTCTGAAACCTCCAATTTACCCGGCCCTGAAAAGCAAGTATTTAATTTGGAGGTTTGCGTTTAGACAACACCTACCAAATAGATAGGGTCTGTCGAGGTCCCGAGGTCGGTAGAATTATGTGACGTGTCCGTTTTTTTATAGGACAACGATTTCGACTGAAAAAATTATTTTCTGAAGTCCAGAAATTCAGTCAAAGCAGACGAAAAAATTTCAGAGGTTACGATTCCTCAACATACGACAAGCCACGCTAGAAAAATATTTTTCACACACAATACCGACCCTGATGAAGCTTTAGAAGCTTCATCTAGTATTAAATAAATAACTTGATTTCGGCAAATAGCGTCTATTTCAAAAATCGTGGAGGAAAGTATAGGAAAGTGTTTCCTGCCGTCGTGACATCACTTAGCAGCTTACCATTGAACGTAGGTAATTATCGATCGACTACTACAGGAAAGCTGAGTGAATAATTATTTTTTGTTTTAGTTTTTCACTTAGATAGTAAAAATTGGAATGAAATTATGAAAATAGGCCAATTTTCATATTTAACTTTTTTTGACACTCGGACGCTTTGATTTTTTAAAAACTAAGTTAAAAAGAAAGTCTGGTTTTTTCTTGCAACAAAAGCTTATAAGGACATGGTGGAAGCCCTTATAGTGTCCGAGATTTATGGCTTGGTCCGAGCGAAGTTCTCACCCGCGCGATTCCAACACCTGCACGGGTGTATTCAAAGGGCCATAAGTTTTTTCTACAAATGGTATTTGAAATTTTAAAAGTGAATTTGAAAAGGCTTTTTATACCCTTTCAACTTATCAAATCAATTTTTTAAAAGGGGTTAATTTTTATAATCAAATAACAAAGTGAAATGTTTATTTAACTTTTTTTGTCACTCTGACCTCTTTGACTTTTTTTAATCTAAGTTGAAAAGAAAGCATGGTTTTTTACAATGAAACCTATAAAGGCAAGATGGAAGCTGCAACAGTATCCCAGATATACGGCTCGGGCACTATTAGGGCTTCCATCTTGCTCTTATAGGTTTTTGTTGTAAAAAAAACCAAGATTTCTTTCTATCTTACAAGAGGAAGGTCAAAGGTGGTGTTTTTTGTTTCGATTCATACTTTTTGTAAAGAAAGGTCATGGTCCCAAAGTCAAGTTGTGAAATTCCTAGAACCCAATATTTGGCCAGCTTTAACGAAAACTGTTTTAAAAAAATTGTCGCTGGTCTTATAGACTTAAAAAAGCCGTCTCCCAAGTGGCCGAGTAGCTCAGCGGTTGAGCGCCCGATTTGTGCGCAGAGGCTGCGGGCTCGATTCTCGCCACTTGGATTTTTTTGAATTACTTTGTTGCTCTATAATTATTTAAATGTTTATATATTCAATTCCCTCGTAAAATTTTTGTCAATCACGCGATAATAAACATTTAATATGCTTTTTTCCAATGAAAAACTCACATTTTCGAAGTTTTTTCGCATACAAATGTAATTTTTATAAATTTTATAAATTTAATCATTTAAAATTGATGCACACATTATAAAATACGAATATATATCAAATGATTATATTTTAAATGTGATATGAAATTTTGATCATGTAGATAAATATTTTAAAATGAGAATATAAACGAAAATTTTTATTTTGTATAGTTTTATTTCGAATAAAATGTCACGAGTCATAATAACAAATATCGTAGAAAAAATTAAAAGTAGAATTCACAATCAATCGTAAGAGCCAGAATGGTAATTGTTGTAAAAACAGACAAAGCAGAAAGAAATGCTACATCTTGTACATCGAATGAAGGAAGATTTGGCACATGAGCAGGCTTTTCTTAAATCTTCGATTAGAAAGCAGACCTTATTTACGTTCAATAAAAAATTGCAGATCATCACAAAGTTTCGCAGCAAACTACCCGAATTGTATTATGTCGGAAAAAATAGGAGATGTGAACTGTTTTTATTCGAAATGAAACTATTCAAAATAAAAATTTTCGTTTATATTCTTATTTTTAAATATGTATCTACATTAACAAAATTTCATATCACATTTAAAATATAACTATTTGATATATATTCTTATTTTATAATGTGTGAATCATTTTTCAATAAATGATTAAATTTGTAAAATTTATAAAAATTACATTTGTATGCGAAAAAACTCCGAAAATGTTAGCTTTTCATTGGGAAAAGCATATTAGGTGTTTATTATCGCGTAATTGACAAAAATTCAACGAGGGAATTGAATATATACACATTTAAAAAATTATAAAGCAAATAAATAAAATAAAAATAAAAATAATCCAGGCGGAACCTGGATTTGTGCGCAACCTCTGCACACAAATCGGGCGCTCAATCGCTGAGCTACTCGGCCACTTGGGATACAGCTTTTTCAAGTCCATAAGACCAGCGACAATTTTTTAAAGACGTTTTTCTCAAAACTGGCCAAATATTAAGTTCTAGGAGTTTCACAACTTTACTTTAGAGCCATGACCTTTCTTTACAAAAAGTATGAATCAAAACAAAAAACACGACCTCTGACCTTTCACTTCTTACCAAAAAAAAATCGAAAAGCTCTGAGCGAGAAAAAAAGTCAATGAAAAATTTCACTTGGCGATTTGTTTATAAAAATTAAACAATTAAAAAAATAAATATAAAAAGGTGGGTATAAAAAACCTTTTTAAACTCACTTCTAAAATTTCAAATAGCATTCACAGAAAAAAAGTTATGTCCGTTTGTATATACCGGCATGGATGTTAGGGATGAAAATTCATCCCCCTGTAGTTTTAAGAGTGACGGCATTAGAAGTCTAGAAGAACTGCTGTCATGTAGCCTAACAAATTCTGAAAATTTGAAGGCGATCAAAAGAAATGACTTAAGAAGTTAGGGCAGTTTTCATATTATCGATCGACTATTACAGGAAAGCTGAGTGGATAATTATTTTCTGTTTTAGTTTTTCACGTAGATAGTAAGAATTGCAATGAAAATATTTAAATTCTTACTATCTGAGTGAAAAACTAAAACAGAAAATGATTATCCATTCAGCTTTTCTGTAATAGTCAATCGATAATTATTACCTAGCTCTTAAGAACATACTAAGCAGTACGATCGATTAACGCCGGTGCTGATGTCGCGACGGATAGAAACAAGATGTCCAGTTGTCAATTTCCTTCTCTGATTTCCTCAGCGATTTTTTAAACAGACGCCGTTTGTCAAAATAAATCATCAAGTTATTGTTCTTATAATAAAGAACGGTGTCCTAAAAATGCTATATGAAGCTTCTAAAGCTTCAGCAGTGTGGGTATTGTGCATGAAAAATGTTTTCCCAGTGTGGTTTGACGTATCTTGAGGAATCGCTTTCTTTCTCAAATTTTTTCTGAAAATTTGAGTGAATTTCTGGACTGCAGAAAACAATTTTTGTCAGTCGAAATGCAGTCTACCGACTCCGGGACCTCGACAGGCCTCATCTATTTGGTAAGTGTTGTCTAAACGCAAACCTCAAAATTAAATGCAGGGAGTTATTTCGTTAATTGTAAGGGTGGATATAGGTCGAAAAAACAAGTCGACAAGTCCTGTTGCAAAATTTTGTCAGACACGTAGGTTTTGAGCTAAAGAGGTTTGAAGTTGCATAGGAAGTCTTGTTGTAAGACGAATATAAAAGAACTCTCTGTCTTGCCACAAGACTTCCCATGTAACTTCAAACCTCTCTAGTTTAAAAAAGATGTCTGACAAAATTTTGCTACAGGACTTTTCGACTTGTTTGTTCGTCCTCTATCCACCCCTGCAATTAAAGAAATATCTCGAGAAATTAATAAATTAAATAAAATTTAAAAAATTGAATAAATTAAAATTTTTTTAACATTAGGTATGTACTTTCGTGCTTGACATTTGAATTTAAAAGAAATGTTGTGGTCGAAAAATTTTATGATTTTAGGAATTTAATAAATTTTAAAGCGTTAACTTTTAGCAGAAGAAAGTTCGGTATTAAAACTAAAGTAATCGAAAGTAAATTTCCTATTTTTTAATAGAATTCTAAAAATTCCAGTTTTTAAATTACCGGTTTCCAGGTAAAGTCGCCACTCTGTTTATCCGTTGAGAAAGCTGATATCTGCGCAATAAATTAATTATATGCGCTATCATAACTTATCATGGTTACATTTTTGCGCATGTTTGAGCATTTTTGTACAGCCAATTTCGGTCCTCATTGGTCTTAAAGTAGTCAAGTCCCTCTATGATGAAAATCGAGTCACTGGGGCAATTTTGAAGTTGGAAGTTTGAACAACCACTTTTTGAGAAAAACGCATTTAAAATTGGTAAGTGCCACAAGTTGTGTTGTCTTTTTCTCCAAACATAAAATGTACCCACCGTCGGTCGCGTGCGGGTCGTAAATATTATGTTACCTGTTAGAGTATAGATTGAAGTATTGTTTCCGATTGAAAACCCAGAATCAAAATTTTTGACGCTTCATAAAAACTATTAACGAATAAATATACGAATAGTAGGTGTCCACCTATTGGACCTTAGATGAAAGTGTTGCCAAAGGTGTCTCAGAATTTTTTTTATACAATCTTACTGAAATACGGAACAAGGTATGTAAGTTTGATACTGAGATACTTTTGGCATCACCCTGAAAAATATAAAAATATACTTGGCGAATTTTTTTTACTGTCAATTAATCATAATTCTTGATATAATATTGCAAAAGATTGCAATAAACATAAAACATCCTCCTTTATAATATCTTAGGTGTACAGGAAGCAAATTTGGAAAGTAATGGTGAATCAGTATATAGGCGTTTCCACGGAAAGTGCCATTTTTTTGTCGCCGTGCTTTTATAGGTCATCCTACAGTTAACAGACAGATTTCCCGAAATAGAAACAAAAGCCTACAGTCATTACAGAAACCCTCTTGGAAAGATATAACATAATAGTTGGACCGAATTGTCGTTGTAATATTTGTCACCAATTACAAATTGTATGCTTTGCATGCTCACAGCTCTTCTGCGCCGTGTTAGAAAATCCTGAGAAAAATTGTGGCATTTCAGTAAACCATAGGTTGCTGAGATTTCATGAATTTGACATTGTGCTTTTATTGCGAAGTCAACCAAAAAATCTCAAATTCGTGCCATCGTCTTTACGCTTCTAATGTCTCCTGCTGGAAGTTTTGGACTCAATCGGAAAGAAAATTAATTCGTCTGAGTGCGAATGAGTACGAAATCTGTTTTCGAAACTTTCCGAGAAAATTCGTTTAAATCCGAAATATTTTAGTTGGATGTATGCAGAACCGTTCGTATTGAATGAAGAATCCAGATCCAATACTGACAATCGTTCGAATTGAACTATTTGCCTTTAGTGGATTCAAATGAAACAGATTTCTCATTCATTCGCATTCGATTGGATTTATTCGGATTCGTCCTGATTCAAACAGAATTATTTTCATTCCGAAACTTCCACCAGGGTTCACTCCAACATTTGAAGGTGTTCCGTAATTTTTCTAAGTCCGAACCCCAAATATTCACGGCCCTTAAAAGCACATATTTAATAACGAGTTTTGCGTTGAGATGAAATTATACAACACTTACAAATTCTGTCGTGGTCCCGGAGTGGATAGAATTTTGTAAGATATCCGCTTTTGTTGATAAGACAACGTTTCGCCTGAAAGGAATCCAGAAATTCAGACGAAGCAGACTAAATTTTAGAAAGAAATGACCGATAGGAGAAGCCGCACTTGACAGAAATGTACTTTTCTACACAACAACGACTCTTGTGACGAAATCGCGACGAACACGCAAAATCCAAAAATTTAATTCTTTTTATTATGAGAACAAAGACTTGGCCATTTATTGCGGTAAACGGCGTCAAAAAGTAAAGTTTAAAAATCAAAAACCGGAAGAAGAGAGATCGAAAATATGACATCTGAATTCAATCGAAGCAGACAGAACTTGGACACGCAAATCATATATTTTTCATAACACATAATAAAAATTAATTCTTGGGATTTTGCGTGTTCGTCGCGATTTTGTTAAAAGTGTCGGTGTTGTGAGTAAAAATATATTATTTGCAAGTGTAGCCAATTTTTCTTTGCTTCGACTGAATTCAGACTTCATATTTTTGACGCCGTTTACCGCAATAAATAGCCAAGTTCTTGTTCTCATAATAAAAAGAATAAAATCTTGGAATTTTGCTTGTTCGCCGCGATTTCGACAAAAGTGTCGGTGTTTTGCAGAAAAATACATTTCTGTCAAGTGCGGCTTCTCCTATGGGCCATCTCTTTCTAAAATTTTGACTGCTTCGCCTAAATTTCGGGATTACTGTCAGTCGAAACTTTATCCTATCAACAAAAGAGGATATCTTACAAAATTCTATCGACGTATAAAAATATTTTTTTCAGAATAAAGAGTTTTTATGTTTAAAAGTGCTAAATTTTCTTATAAACTAACATTTTAGTTTAAAAAATGAATAAAAATTGTTTTTATAAAAATGCTTCGTTATATACATCTATTATTAATATAATTAGTGTGACGTCTAAGAAATTGGTATCAAAAACTTATCAATCTTATTTGCAAGCTCCTCTTTAGTTTGGGGTATTTGAAATCAGTAGAACTGATTTCAAGTAGATTTCAGTAGAACTGATTTCAAGACCCGAAACAAGGCTGAGGATACTAACAAGGAAGGTAGAATAATAAATTTGCACAAATTATAACTGAACTTTTCCTATTTATTTATTTATTATACTTAAGGGAGCGATTGAGAGAGGGGGGAGGAGAGGGAAGGGGGAGAGAGAGCGCGTGAGCGAAAGGGAGACAGAGAGAGAGAGAGAGAGAGAGAGAGGGGGCCGAGAGTGCGAGAGAGAGAGAGAGATTGATTGATTGCTTTATTTTGTCCTGGGGGTTTCCAGAAGGACACATATTGTATCCATTATTG
This sequence comes from Euceroptres primus, assembly GCA_037177015.1. NCBI lineage: Eukaryota > Metazoa > Arthropoda > Insecta > Hymenoptera > Figitidae > Euceroptres > Euceroptres primus. The sequence continues at coordinate 5,097 of JBAGKK010500450.1, read as the reverse complement.
TACTAAAGTTACATATGCTCTATATTACTACAAACTTGCAGACTTAGTATTAAAATTGCTAACAACAAAATTTATCAAACTTCATTACAGCAGGTATTAAGTGCATTCATAGTAGTATGTAATTTCACATATCCCAGTAATACTCAATAGCATATATCTCATACTCTACAAATTCGTAAAAAATGCTTACTCCTCCATCTCAAGCAGATATGCTAAAACCTTATTTTTAAACAAAGAAATCTACTCAGTTTCTACCACAGTGTCTGACAAACCATTCCAGAGCGTTTTCGCTGTTACAATAAAGGAACAATACAATACAGCAACCCTTTCAACAAATTGTTCATACAAGTACTCTGGTCGTCGCGATTTTAATATACCATAAGTTATAACGCTTATGAAGTATTTTCTTCTACTAGCTACACTCAACCACCCAAACCATCACGATATGGTGTTACATGCTCATCACGTTTTACATTAAATATAAATCGTGTACACGAGTTTAGCAGCTTGGTCAATTTCCGATTAAGCATGTCAGTTAAGTCATTGTAAACCACACAACAATAATCGAAGTGAGGTATTATAAGGGAAGAAACCAACTTAGCTCTAAGATCAGTGGACAAAGAATTTTTATTAAATTGCAGCTGTTTCAAGGTAGCATAAACTCTTCTAGAAATATTACCAACTTCCTTACCCCAAGCCAGTGTTGAAGTAAGGATTAATCCCAAGTTTTTAGCATTGTCGACGAAAGAAATGATGGTATCCAGAAGCTTGATAACAGTTCCAATATCAAGTATCCAATATCAGTATAAATAGCAAAGGCCCAAGCACAGACCCCTGTGGAACGCCAGTGACAATATTTCCCCACTCCGATCTTTCACCACTTAATCCAATGACTGATTGTTGACGGCCCGAAAGATATGATGACAACCACTTAAGTACTGCAGCCGAGAATCCATAATTCTTAAGTTTTATTAACAGAAGCATATGATGGACCATATCAAATGCTTTACTAAAATCAAGCAGGACCATTATTGTCACCATTCTGTTATCGATGCCTCTTCGAATATCGTCAGTGACCCTGAGCAATAGCGTCTGCGTACTGAAAACATGTCTATAACTTGACTGATGAGCACTCAAGCAGTTATTAGATTCGATGTATTCAATCATCTGATCATAAACAGTTCTCTCCAATGCTTTTGAGAGGCAACATAGGATAGCAATAGGACAATAATCTCCAGCATGTTGAGGAGCCTTAATCTTATTAATAGGCTTTTTAGGAACCTTCTTCCACTCATCAGAAAAAACGGAGGTTTGTAACGATGAGTTAAATAAAGTATGTGTGGTAAAAGAACTGACAAAGCCTTTACAACAAAGCCTATAGACTGACCATCAATCCCTCTAGCCTCTGTTTTTATTTTATCCAGACTCTCAATTAATAATAGGGGAGTTATATCTTGAAAATAGAATCGAGAATCCTCAAAAGGAAAGTTTAGGAGGTCAGTGAGCCCTGACTCAGTTACATAGTGACAGAGTTACCACAAATAGAGAGAAAGTAGGCATTAATTTCATTTACTGAACATACAAGTGGCAAAACTTCACACCTAGGTCTAACGTATCCCAGAGCACTTCATTCCTTCCACAGACCTCTAGAATCATTTACACTATCCAATCTTGTAGTATTATAAGCGTCCCTTGCTTCATTAGGCTTTCGAGTGACGCCATTTCTCAAAGTCTTATAATCAGTATGTACTTCTAGATTTCCTACTCTTTTCCAAATCTCGTACACGCGGTTTCGATCCTTCATCATATTCCAGATTTCTTCCATCATCCAGAGGAAAAAACTTTTTCGTGGGATAAACAAGCATAAAGGTGCAAATTCATCCAAAGCCGCATTCAGGGAATCAGTTATGAAGATTTGTTTCTCATTTATAGAGAGATAACCCTCAAATGTACCCCACTCCACAGGCTGCAATTTAGTAAGAAAGACACCCTCATTCATATTGCAAATATCACGGTATGTTTTTCTATCTTGAGAAGAAATACTAAATTTCCAAGCATACTCAATTGCAATGAGTTCATGTCCGGCTACAAATGGCACTGTTGATTGATGAGTTGAGAGATCGGAGTATGGTGCGTTGCAGAATAAAGCACTACAAATATGTCGAGCAAGTCAAATAATGCCTCTAAATATAAAGATCCAGGTTCCCGACTATTAAGGTCAAAGTTGAAATCACCCATAATTATAATATTTTCATATGCATGAATGAATCTCAAAAAGGAGGATTCAAAATTATGTAGGTATTGACCAGGTGATCTTCTATAGACAACAGATAGCAGCAGCGGTGACATGGCACGACAAAAGATTTCCATTATAATAAATTCTGGTTCCTTAAAAACACCCTTTGATGTCTCCAATAATTTGATGTTTAGACCATTTATGACATACACCGCAACACCCCCAACCCTCCTGCCATCACTATCCCTATGCACTAACGAATAACCATCAAGAACAACAATATTGTCACTAATAGCTTCAATTAGCCATGTTTCACTTATCGCTATAACGTGATATTTATTATGATTTAAGTACGAAGTAAGATGAAATGCGATTTAAGTGAGTTAATATTAATGTGACAGATTTTCAGTAGCGAGTTATGAGAGACAGGATTGGAGTAATGATCATTACATAGAGACAAGGATCTACGCTGTTCAGGAGTTAGTCATTCAGTCAAAAGGTCAAGATCACTCTGACATAGAATCCTCATTATAGGATCCTTATCCTTTCGCCTAACAAGGATCACACTATTTACCTGCCACACATATTTGTGGTATTGATTAATGTAAAGACGAGACTTTCCCAGACCCAAATATCCTTCATTTGCATATAGTCATTTTTTCTTTCTCATACTGGAAATCATCTCCTTTCCAGGCCTTAGCGTTGAAAATCGAACAAGAACTAATCGTGGCTTACCAGTTGTGCGAGCAACAGCTGATATTGTACAAGAAGGTTTTGAGGCAGAAGTTGAACTTGACTCTTCCCTCGCTTCTAGGGCAGATGACTGAGCTTGTATCGACGATACTTAGCGTGTAGAAGACATCCTGTGTACATTCCTTATCTCAGCAGGAGCTAGCTGTACATTGATTGCCTTTGAGACTAAACAGACAAGATCCACAAGATCTTCCTCATCCGTCTCAGGTAGTCCAACAATGACCAAACAATCATTTTCGGTTGTGAGTACAGAAACTTGTAAGCTCAGCTCAACATATTTAGTCGATATAGTTTGAAGCTTGGCATTCTTCTCTTCTAGTTTGAGCTGCATCTCAGGGAGACAATTTACTTTTTTCCTTATATCATTTAAGTCTGCATATTCCATCATTATCCTTTTCAGAGATAATACGTTATAATATAATACGTTAGTCATTAATTGCTGACAAGAGCTATCCAAACTGACTGCATGAAAAGTTGCCTCTCCGACAAAACGCTATTACTATCATCTGACTCCATTTCGGTATTTGAGTCAAAACTGCTTGTCATATTTTTACTTCCTTTTGTTTTCGAGGTACTGGATGCAGTTTCGTTTTTATCCGATCTTCGTGACTGATGGGTGTTGAGCCTGTGCCAAAAAAATGGCGGAAATTGTGGAAAGGCCGTAATTTCCAACTGCTTTGACGCCAAAGGGATTCAGGTCTAAAAAATAGACTTCCGAATTTTCGTGAAGATTGTAAGAAACTCTGAGATTGCAGAAGAGGTGGAAAGACGCGTTTTTTCCAAAAAAGGGAAATCTTGACCGATATTCGAGATGAAAAATGTGCAAATTAACACGAACGAGAGCATGACACTGAAAGAGGTGCGAGGAAGAGGGGAAGACTTGCAGCTGTTGTCCGTAAGGTGCGGACATCTCGCGGCAGAAGTTGTAAGCACGTAGCAATGCTTTCATCCCGCGAATTACAAATGTTAATAAGAAATAAATATCAAAAAGTGATATTTATTTACGTGGAAGCGTAATTACTTTGAAGATATTTATATGCAACTATAATAAATATAATTATCAATAGCTGATGCCTTTTGACTCGCTTGCTATCAGCGTTTTGCGCCTGGAGATCCACCTATATAACATGTTATCGACTGTTACAGGAAATTTGAGCAGATAAATAATCTTTTTATTTTCACTTAATTTAATAAGAAAATATAATATAATAGTATAATAATATAATAATATAATATCATATATTTCTTTTCATTTTAATTAATTTTTTTTATTTTAATGTTAATTATAGTTTATTCTGATGATTAGAAAACCAAGAATTGAATAATTTTCCCAACCTCAAAATTTTGTAAGGCAACTTTGTTTATTACCAGAATTTTTTTCTTTCCAAAGTAATTTTCCCAACGCAGAAAAATTGTTTTTTGTCCCTCAAAAATCAATCCACTTTTCTCAAGTTTTTTTTTTTTTGGTGAAAATTGAATTGAAGTATACAAGGAAATTTGGGCAAGAAGGGAATTCGATAGAACCGGACTTGTAACTGTTTATATAATTTTTTTATTTTGAAATTTTAATATGTGTAAAGGCAGCCCGAATATAAACAGTTGGAATATTTATTTATTTTATTATATGTACATTTATTGTACGAGACGAAACGTTTCGTTTTTATTATATGCATATTTATGTTGTACGAAACGTTTCAAAAGAATTATCGCATCTCTTCTTTTTGACCTTCATTTCCATGACATGCTTCACTATTTAATATGTATATTTATTTCATTTTATGACCATAATTTATTTTTCTATTTTCATTTCAATTCTTGGTTGTCTAATAATAATTAGAATAAACTAATGAACATTAAAATAAAAAGACTTTTTATCTGCTCAAATTTCCTGCACAAGTCGATATATAACATGTTAAATAGGTGGATCTCCAGGCAGAAAAACGCTGATAGCAAGCGAGTCAAGAGGCATCGCCTATTGATAATTATATTTATTATAGACGCATATAAATATCTTCAGAGAAATTATACTTCTACGTAAATAATTATCACTTTTTAATATTTATTTCTTATTCACATTTTTAATTCACGGAAAGAAAGCATAGTTACGT
>JBAGKK010500439.1:0-14833 GCA_037177015.1 Euceroptres primus | reverse complement strand
TCTCACACTATCCTAATCAACCTAATATTCGCACGTTATAGTGTGATTGTATAATTTGGACATTGAGAATCATACAACTTCACTCAACGCGTCAACATACCGGTCGCCTCGTGTGTTAGAACACGAAAAGATACCTGAAAGATAAAAACAGGTTAAGCAAAAACAAAGAATAAAATGAATCATGTTAATGGTCTAATCTAAAAAGTGAGTCTTAGCCGCCCGCCATGAAGAAACAATTTAATAATGAGATCTTAACAACAAAAGGTTAATTCTTGTAGAAATAATACCTAGATCTCTTAATATTAGTAACAGATGGTAAAACAAAAATAAAAATGAAGTGTTAATACATCGTATCAAGACTGATTCTTGATTAATAGACTAAAAGCTAAAAAAAAAAGAAACACTTCATGTACCCGCAGATTTTTGGCCATAAAGTTCTTGTGCTTCACTCGACTTAAGAGGTAAAAGACATAGCTTAGTAATCGGGCGATCATATTCGGAGTCCAAAGTTTTAACTTTTACTGTACGAGTCAAACCATCTTTCCCAGTATAACACCTAATGACACGACCGAGAAGCCAATTAGCAGGAGGGAGATTATCCTGTCGCAATAGAATCATGTCTCCCACATTTACTTGACTTCTGTATTTGGTCTATACATATGTATAGACCATACAATACAATTTATTACTGACTACGGTACTACTTTGTGAATATCGTTGCTTCGGCGACCGCAGAGGTTGACAAAACAACTGTATTCGGAAAAGGTACCGAAACCCTGTCCGAAAGTTCAGGCAAATGCGAGTACTTCCAATAAAGTCGGATGCAGCCGCTGGGGTCTTAGGATTATAGATGGGACCCGTGGGTTTTAATTACGCCTCACACTTATTTGGAGGTTCAATGAAGAATTTAGGAATTTGGGTAATGGAGTAATGGGGGGTAATGGGTAGACCGAAGAGTATTGTGACTGACGGTTTCCCACGGAGAGGAGGGGTTCTCGATATGTAAAAATCTTAAACGGATATACATGTAAGTAACCAACAAAAATAATTATTTATTATTATATATAATAAATATTAATATAATTAATATTGCTTTCTTATAAAGGAAGCTTTGTAACGATAAAAGTTTTCGAATCTCATTTTTCGACATTTCTCGACCTAATTCGACCCCACAAATCCGAAAATGAGGTTTTTAAAATTTTTCCGCGCGCGCGTGTGTGTGTGCGTCAACAATGCCTTTTTTATTGTATTTCGGAAACGAGTTAAGCACTCAAAAATCGTTTTAGATGTGTCTTCTTTTTCAATTTTGATTATAGTCAAGAAAATTTATACTAGATTTTGAGGTTGCATAGAAATGCACCTTTTTCTACCAAAAAATATTTATGTTGATTCATTAAATATTTTTAAAAATCTAAATTTTCCATAATTTTTATCATTTTTTCTGAATAATACAAGACTTTTAATACATAATTTTTTAACTATGGGGTGGTATTTAATTGATAAAATACATTATAATGCTTGTAATCACAGGATAGGGAAATCGTGCATGGAGTTTTTGAACGTAGGGTAAAAAATCGCGTTTTGAACAAACAATAAGAACAGTTGTTTCATTTAAAAATGAAGGATTAGGACGGTATTTTAAATAAAGGGTTGGGACTTAAAAAATACATACAAAATTTATGCACTTAGAAGCAAGACACGGTAAATATCTGCTCCACGTGACGACTGAGAGTGTGAAATGTCCTTTACTTCTAGTAGTATTTTCCTTTAAAATTTAACGTAATAAATAATTTCTGTATTTATTCAAAACCAGAATAATCTGCAAAATTTGTTCAAAACAACGCAACGCACTATACTTTGAAAATAATTCAAAACACCTGCAGTGACCTTTTTGTAAAACATGTTAAAAATAATGGCAAGCCCAAAGAAATTTTAAAATATTTCTAAGTTCCATCTTTTAAATTTTTTTAAAGTTCCGAACCTTTGTTTAAAATACCTTCCTAATCCTTTATTTTTTATCAAAACAACTCTTCTCATCGTCTGTTCAAAACCCGATTTTTTTCTGTGTGTTCAAAACCCTCTGAACGATTTATCTACCCTTTTGTAATAATCTTCAAACAAAAAATGTTATCATCTAAAATTTTTTGAACTTTGAATTTTTGTGTTTATATGTACGTAAAACATTTTTTCATTTTTGGGAATATAGCAATATTACAAGAACCATATTTCTTCCTTTTGACGAGCTGAATCGATTGACCTATTGTAAAACATTTTATGACCAACTATTTTTATAACATGTATAAAATTAAACTTATTTTTACGTTTGTAGGAAGAGAAAGTTTCTTAATTTTGGAAATATAACATTATAAACACCAAACTTATTCCTTTTGAGGAGACGAATCAATTTACCTATTTAAAAATCTTTTATGACTAACTATATTTATAACAGATAAAATAAAATAATTTTTTTACGAGTATATCAGAAAATTTTTTTTTGATTTTGGGAATATAGAAATATTATAGCAACCAAATTTATTACTTTTGACGAGACAAATCAATTGACCCATTATTAATTGTTAAAAAATAGCCTTTATCGGGAGCACAGTGTTCATGAAATGTGAACATGGAAATACTCAAATTAGTAACTACTTGGCAGCGGTTTTTAAATTTGTATTGAATAAAGTTTTTTTTTTCTTTTGTCCGCTCGATCTGACCAATTGTACCGTTCTCTGGTCCATGACTGTTAATATTTTTATTATATTATGTTATATTATTATGTATTAAACCTGTTATTTTTTCTTACATATGATTATCATTCTGACACTAAAAGAAGAAAACGATTTCTTATGTATTTCTTATTGTAGAAAATGCATTTTTTTAAAGTTTTAAATTTTTTCCTTAAAGTTCACTAAATTCTGTGTAAAATTATGCATCACAATTTTTTTGTACGATCAAAAACCACGAAGATCAAAATTCTTGAAAATATAAAAAACCGAAATTTGAAATTTATTCAAAGTTTACATTTAAATAAAAAAATTAACAACTTTTTTCAAAATCGACACAGATTTCTTAAGAATTTATTTAGATTCAATCAAAAAATAATAATTGCGAATCGGTTCACATGTGCAGATTTCCATGTTAATGTGAGGGTTTCCTGAGTCGCTGAATACTAATTCGTTCTTAAACTTTTGGAAAAATTAAATAAATTGGCGAAGTTCTAAGGTTATAAGAATATTCTGTTTCCGAGAACGAAACTAGGTACCCAAAATCGTATTTAACCTTAACTTTGTATTCAGCGACTCGAAAAATCCCTCCTAGTACCGGCTTTTATAAAAAATTCTTGCTGGCAAGAGAACAATAAAACCATGTGCGCAGGAATGCATCAATGCCAGTCAAGTTCTTTTTATATTTCGAATTGATGCGAGATATTGACAAAATTGAAGAGTACAATTTTGTCACATTTTCCGTAGAGAAAAAATTTTCTCCATTGACTTTTTTTTCGTATCTCATACTGTTTTCTAGAAAATTATATTTTATAATTTTTTTACATGATTTATAAATTTTTCATAATCGATAAAAGTTATAAAAAACCGCAGTTTCCTTGAATAAAATTTTTTTTTTAACCAAATGTTACACAAATCTAATACACTCTCATGTGTTGAGAACGTAAAAACAAGCATTCGAAAATAACTAGTTTCGAAAATAACTAGAAGGAAAAGATGTCCTTTTGCACTTGAGGAGCGCTTCACTGATAATACGACAGTGATTAAAAATCGAATTATCAATTTAAAAAAATAAATACTTTCGACATATTTGAAAAAACTTTTCACACATTTCTAAAACACTCTTGCGGAACTTGATGAATTGAAACAGGAAACAACTTAAAATCTCAAAGTTGACAAAATAGCAAGGTTTCAAAGAAACAATTATACACAATCTCACAAAAATCTCACTTTGCATTTCAAATCTTCACAAAGTTATAAAAGATGTAAATAATATGATCCTTTATAATAAACGTTTTTTTGTGTGTTCGGCATTGAAGCTTGCCTCTATAAAATGCATTACCACTGTAAAAAAAGTAATATCCTTGTCATAAAATCCTGGACAGTAGTCCGGTCAAAACAAGAGAATAAGGTTAAATTCCCCCTTAAAGACATTCTCCCATAAATAAACACAACTGCTTCAACAGCTGGTGCAGACGTAATTCATCGAGAATTAATTTAAGGGTTCATGCTTTCCGCACCAGTACTTTCATTAAGGACTGCTGGCGCCATTTGGAAGCTCGCTTTATGCTGATTTTATTTCCTTTCTTCCTCGAACTTGAGTTCTGCGTAATTGTTCGGTATGATTACCTCTGGAGCATAATGGCTTCGTGAAATATTACTCATCGAACAGACGCAGCTAGGAATGAAGGATTTCATGGTTCACTGAGACTAGACTCTGTTCCTTCACACTGTGTCTTCGAACTTGAAGGTCAAAATTGCAGAGAAAAATTTCAGCACGAGATCATAAACGCACGTGGTAATCCTTTATGTAATTCTAGTTATCCAAATAATTTAATTTTCGTATAAGCTTATATATGAGAACAGTGAAACAAAAAATTCTCGAGCATTCTGGGTCTATAATGTACTGTGTGGGCGCTATAGCACTGGTCATTAGGGCGGAGCGAAAATTTTTTTCTTTTTTTTTCAAATTCAGAGAGGGTCCAAAAGTTGTAGTTTGGTACCCGAATTCCCCACAAAAAGTTATAGATAAAAAATAAAAAATAATATATAGTCAAAATAACGAAAAATAGGGAATTTATAGTTATTTTGGCTCGACATGAATTTTTTTAATGATGAAAAGTGTTTAAAAAATTCAGATTTATTATCGTTATTATCCTCTGAAAGCTATGAGATGTTGAAAAAATTCCTGTACGTAGTAAATTGGCAACAAAGTTGAAATAAATGAGAAAAATCGTGTTTTTGTTTGATTAAATGATACTTTTGTTATTGTTACCGGCATTTTTAAAAATAAAGATGGCTCTAAAAGTTAGTACATACAACTTTAATAATTTTCTAATACCCATGCAACAATAAAAAAATCCTTATACATCCCAAATTGTCACTAAAAAAAAATAGGAGGAAACCCAAGATTTCACTTGATTAAATGATACTTTTCTTAATAAAAACAATATTTTTATTGATGGAAATACTTCTAAAAGTTATAAGTTGCAAGTAGAATTTTTCTACGAAAGTTATGCAGTAATAAAAAATCCTTATACTTTGTATAAGGATTCTTTAAAGTTGAATAAATTACATAAAGTCATAATTATTGCCAATTTAAGACTTTTCTTTGTAGATAATTTAATTTAACATCTTTAAAAAAGGTTTATGATTCATTGAACGCTTAATGTAAAATCATTAAATATCACTCTTATAAATTATTCCTACTACTAATTGCATATATCCTTATCCATAAGCTATCCTTATCCATAAGCTAACATTATCTGATAAAAATTGAAATAATAATTTAATTTGGTTTTAAATGAAAAAAAACTCAAAGCCTTGAAACAAGTGAAAAATTTTCCCTAATTTCATGGTTATTAATAATATTAATTGCTTAGTCATTTTATGTAATTTCTGTCGATTGAGAGTTTTGAGGCACTACGTTTTTGAGTGCGAAAAAGATTAAGGCAAAGGAATAAAAAGAAAACCACCCTTTTCTGAAAGTTCTAGCTCAGTTATAGAGAAGGTGAAGAAAATCTGGAGCAAGATATGCATTCCGATTGTCAGTGATCGAACAATTGTTCAATAGCTGAAGAAAGATCATAATATTTATTATGAGTTAATAAAATCATAAAAAAGAGATCAAGCAAAACCTAGGTTTAAGATTAAAATTAACACTCTCCGTGACGAAATGAAATCCATTTTTGACATATGCTACCTGTAAGTGCCAGGATTCTTCGTGTACCTGTGGAGAAATGGTTTCAGAAGTACAAAAGCCCTTTCTTTTAGATCACCGAACTAAGCGCATGATGCATTTAATTCAAACAGAGCGGCAACATCAAGAAGAAGAAAACTAATTGAAGCGACGCATGACGAGTTTGAAAAGAAAAAGTGTGCTGAAAATAAGAGTTCCAAGGTAAAAGGGATGACAGGAGGGACTAGATCCCTCCTGATTGTCATCTTAAAGAAGGAAGACGAATAAAATGTCCATTATTTGCAAAAGCTTGCGATAAGCAGAAAACAAATCTCTGAAAAACGTGAAGAGCATACATCTCTCATTCTAGAGCCCGGAAGTAACTACTTAGGACATGTAGCAACAGAATCTACAGGTGCTACAGCGTTTCAAATTCTATTTGAACATTTCTGACAGGGAATGAAGTGGACCTCTCAATACTAGATTGCGTGGGCTGCGATGGTTGCCCTACTAATACAGGTAAACATTCAGGTATCATTCGCCAATTATAAGAAAAGTTTGGAAGACCACTGCAGTGATAAAACTGTGAACTTCATGGAAATGAGTGCCATTGCAACATTTGTTTGTAGCATTAGACAGTAAAACTTTTGAACCAAATTAATTCTCTATTCCGATTGTTCAAAGCTTACTCTCTAGTCACAAATTACCTATTGTTGACTTTGATGCAGTCGAAAATTCGAATCTTTCAATTGACAATACAAAAGAGTTTAGATCAGAAGCATCTTTTGGATATTTGGAATGCTGTAAATTCAGGCGAATGTTCTGCAGCCCTGCCTCAAAGAAGCCCTAATAAGTTAGCGCATTTCAGGGGGTTTATATTAGGGCTGGTCTTTGAATTTTGAAGCAAAAGATTACGTTGACCTTGCAAACTAAAGTATAAGAATTTTTTAATGCCTTATAGGTTTGAAAGGATAATTACGGTGATATATACGAATTTTTGAACCTTATTCACCATTTAAAAAATTCATTTCGACCCAAAATTACTAAAAATTCTCAAATTTTCGTTACTTTGACCTTTATCGTGAATGCGCGAACATAAGATATTTTTTTATCTATAACTTTTTGTGGAAAATCCGGATACCAAACTACAACTTTTTGGAACCCCTCTGAATGTAAATTTTTTTTTTTTATTTCGCTCCGCGAAATGTAATGTATTAGTGATAGGTTTATGTATGCCTATAATTATAAGTTAGGTTAAGTAGGTATCAATAAATTGTATAAACCTATCACTAATACATACAATCGCTTATGTAAACTATCGCACGCACGCTTAAGTCGAAAGGTTTGAATTTTTCTTATATACTAAATCAAGCAAAGTGTCACTGCTTGTGACACTGCTTTCCTTAAGGGTGTTGAACAAACCACTTGGAAAATGGCCGAATCGTTCCGAAATTCTTCTATTATTTGACCCTGAAAAGCACGTACTTAACGTAACTTAACGTCCCGGTATTTGTCGAATTATGTGAGATGTCCGTTTTTTTATAGGACAACGATTTCGACTGAAAACAATTATTTTCTGAAGTTCAAAAATGCAGTCGAAGCAAAAGGAAAATTTAGAAAGAGTCAATAGATTCAAAAACTACATTGAAAACTATTTTTCACGCACAATACAGGCACTTTCGAAGAAATCGGGCTCTTCACAAACAATTTTATGACTCTGTTCTCTATTGCGAGAACAAGAATTTTTCTATTTGATTTGGCAAACGGCGTAAATTTGGAGTCTTGTAGAATTAAAATTCACCATATCACTGATTCTGATTGCTAATGTCACTTAGTGTGTTACGTTCGCACGCGGTCACTTTGGATACTACACACGGAATCAGCGCAGCTACCATTGAAGCATGTAACACACGTATTGTCGACCCTTGCAGGAAAGCAGATTGGATAATTATTTTTTGACTAATAATTTTTTTCACTTAGGAAATGAAAATATAAAAAAGACGAGTTTCTGCAAAAACGAATTATAAAATAATTGTTTGTAGACACAGTTGATATAGAAATTTTATAAACATTGAAAGTAGCAAGCGGTTCTATCGTAACTGCACTGATTCCGTGTGTAGTACCCAAAGTGACTGCGAGCGATAGTAACACGCTGATGGAAGTGACATCGTAGAGGGAAGATAAGTGTAGAGGTGACAATGCATTGTGCAGCTTGATGCACGCCGGCGAGAGCGAGACCTGAGGCGCTGTTTCTTTTTCAAGCCCATTCTAACGGTACTGAACTCAGTACCGCCCGGATTTTCGAAGCAGCGCCGGCAACATGAACGAGTAGCTGGAAGGGAAACTAAGCCTTACCTCTAACGTCCCACACACTCATCGATGGTTTAAGCTTGGTGGGCAATGCCCCTCTATACCAATCTTCCCCCTACGGTGACATCAACTGTCAATATGAGTGAGTCGGTAAATTTTTATTCTCTATGATTTCAAATTTACGCCGTTTGCCAGAACAAACAAAAAATTCTTGTTCTCGTAATAGAGAACAGAGTAATAATGTTCTTTGAAAAGATCCCGATTTCTTCAAAAGTGCCTGTGTTTTGTGTGAAAAATAGTTTTCAGTGTCGTTTTTGAATCTACTGACTCTTTCTAAATTTGTCTTTTGCTTCGACTGCATTTTTCACTTAAGAAAATAATTGTTTTTAGTGGAAATCGTTGTCCTATAAAAAAACGGACATCTCAAATAATTCAACCGACTCCGGAAATGGCAGGTTTGATTACGGGGTTATTAAAAATGCTTGGGTAAGAAAAAACTGAGACTTAGTACGGATAAAACGAAGGTAATAAGGTTTAGACAGGGTGGAGGTAGAAAGAAAAAATGGATAGCGAGATGCAAAGGTATAAAGATAGAGTAAGTAAAGGAATTTAAATATATCGATTTTATCATGCAAGCGAATGGGAAATATAGGACGCATATGAGGGAAAGGATTAAGAAAGCGGCGGAGGTAATGAAACAGATATGGGGAATAGGAAAAAGAAGACTTAAAAAAGATTGGAATAGGAGAATGAAGTTATTTCATACCCTGGCATGGCCGGTTTTAAGATATGGGGCAGAGATATGGGAAGGAAGAACAGAAAAGAGATAGAGAGGTTACAAGAGAGATATATTAGATGGACATTAGGGTTACACTGGAGAACTCCGAGTTATATGGTACGAGAAGAGACACAAAGAGATAAATTGAGAACAAGGACGGGAAAGAGGGTGTGCAAATTTGAAGAGAAACTAAAGATAGAAAAGGGAGGGGAGTTAGCGATAAAGTGTTACAAAGTGGTGGAAGAAAGAGGGAAGAGTTCCGTCGAGTTAACGCTATGGAAAGAAGAAAGAAGGAAGTTTTTTAGAGATCAAAGGATAGTAGAAGCAAGAAATATAGATTATGAAGTAGTGGGAAAAACAGATAGCGAAAATCAGGTGAAAGATAAAGGGAAGAGGATAGGGGAATCAAGACACAATAATTGGTATAAGATGATAAAAAGAGAAGGATTGCCAGAATACCTAGAAAGAGGATGGGAGGAAAAGAGATGGGTAAGACTAGCTAGATAGAGACTGGGAAATGAAGTAAAAGAATGAATATATTGAGAGAAGGATGAGAAGAGAAAATGCAGAGTATGTGAATGGATAGAGGCGACTTGGGAGCATATATGGTGTGGATGTATGAGAGGAAAGGAAGAGAGTGAAGGATGGCAGGAGAATGTTAAGAAAAATTTAGGGAAGGAGGAACTGGGAGAGGAATGGATGAAGGAGGTTGAAAAAGCTAGAGGAGTTAAAGAAGATGAGTGGGGAAGTGCGGGGGAGAGAGAATGGAAAGCATGAGTGGGAAGGTTAGGAGGAGAAAAAAGAAACGAAATTCACCTAGACGCGTAAGGATTGTTAAATTGCATTAAGTAAAAATTTAAGTATAATAAGATGTGGCTGCGTTTCTCTCCCTCTCTCTTGCTTACTCGCTAGTACGTTCAAACCATCGATTACACGTTTGTTCGTTCGCTCCGACACGATAATCGTTAAGTTAAATCAAGTTAAATTAATTATTAGGATAATTAGGTAGTAAGCGATGTAAAAAGGATGAAACAAGTATTTAAAGGAACGGAAGTCATGTAAACCCTAAAGGGACACATTATAAATAAAGAAGAAGACTTAGTTTCTTATAGGCCTAAAAAAATTTAACAAATTTTTTGTAGGTGCAGTTATTATAAAGAAACTATAAGTTGAAAATAAAATACTTGTCAGAGTTAGAATTTGTTTCGAATGTGGCAAAAATTCGTTTTTTGAATTTTTTATTTTCACATTCCTTTGAAAAAAATTGACCATGTCATCGTTGAAATTTTTTCAACATAAGTCAAAAAAATAATTCATTATTTTTTAAACATACAATAACTTTTTCCCCTGATTTTTGAAGCAGTAAAAAATGGCGCATTTCGCTTTTTTGGGGAATTTTGATATCTTTCGCAAAGCCAACAATTTTTTTTTCTTTTAAATAATAACATATTTTTTAGATTTAGGCTGAAGAAATTTCAACCACATGTTCAACTTTTTTTCGAAAAATGTGAAAATAAAAAAAATTAAAAAATTAATTTTAGCACATTTCAAAACATTCTAACTTAAACAATTTTTTTAAAAATATTTGATTTCATATTATTTTTTACTTCAAAAAACTGTACTTTCAAAAAGTTCGCCATAATTTTTTGGTCCACACAAAATAAACCCAAAAAATTGGCCTAAATTTAAAAGTTTGACTTCGGTGCGCGATGGTAAAATATTAACTTATTTCAAAATTTAGTTTGGTCTTAATCTGTCTTCTCGAAAGGTGAATTTTCTGCACTGTGCCATTTCAAGTTTTAAAAATTTTGGTTTATCAGCTGTTTTAACAGAAAATCCTGCTTCCTTTGACCCTATGCAAAGTATATACTTCATTATTATTATTAGTGATATGCAAAATGAGTTCAGGTCGTGTTAGCCATAGAACCATTCGTAGTGATTCACTTTGGCACTCTTTTATTGAAAAAATAATATAAATCCTATTTTACTAACCTGGGCTGTTAACGGCTGAAAATAATTTTAGCGAAATGCATGCAGAATTCCTCTGAAATCCGGGCGGATTCGGACAGTTTTCCACGACGAACTAACGCGGCGTTTCGAAACAGAATTTTGGGCAGATTTCGCTGGATTTTCCACCGGTGATCCCAAAAGGTGAGCTTTTGCGTGCGCATGCGATAAGTCGGCCGCGCTTATTGACTATTATTATCCCACTCCAAATATATCAGCCAATGAGCACCTTCTGGAAAAACTGTTTTCCACGTGGATTTTAAACAATATTTTCACTTGCAAATACTTCGTAAACCGCAAGAGATACGCAAAAATGGATGTCATTTTTTCTTTTTTAATTATTATATTATTATTATTATTATATTATATTAATAGATCTCATTCCATAATTCTAGAGAGTTGACTCAACCTGGAATTCCATGTGAAAGTCCTTGTAGAAAAATTCAAGTGGAATTTCATGTGAAATTCCTTGTGTAAAAAATCAGTTAGAATTCCACGTGAATTATGTAATAAATACGGCGAAAGTAAATTTATTATAATTTATATTATTAATTTCTGATACAAATGGTAGCATCTGAAAATGTTACGTGTTGTCATGTCTCCATAGCACTGTCTCGCATAATCTGTCTCTCACCCTACTCTTTGATCATACCATTCAGAGATGGCAGCATCTTACCATATTATTTCAACTATATTCATGACATCTTCCTTTTCTAAAATAAATTTTTAAGATTTAAGTATACATAAAGTATAAGCTCTGAGATTTCGACAACTTTAATGTGTTACATAATTTGGCAAATGCACTGGCTTCTTGACAATTCTACCACTACGAGTTGTATACAGAATAGGTTCGCGTCTTATCTGGTTAGGTACAACCTCAGGTGGTAGATGTATTATAAGGGATAGTGGAGTAAGCACATTATTGTTATAAATGTTCTCTTCTACAATTCCATTAAGTCTAGCTGATGAGTTATAGTACATTTGAGGTTCAGGGTACATCTTGTTACTCGCATCTCCATTTAGGTGAAAACAATTACGATTCAGAGATCTTTCACTACTCGTTAGCACTTAATAAGATCTAGGTCTTTCATTTAATCTTACTACTTGAGCTGGTTCGAAAATTTCACGCTTGTTTCTTACTTTTCCTCTATTTTCTTTTACAAAATTGGAAGATCTCTAGCTCATTTATCGTACTAAAATTTTTATAGTGGTTTCTATTCTAAAATTTTTTGTCTTTGATCTACCGGGTGATCTGTAACTAGGAAATCTGGTAAAATTCCTTTTACATTTCTCCCTATTTTTTTGTTCGGAGATTGAATTTCATCAGTTAAAGGTATGTTTCGAAGTTCTAGTAATGCTAGATAAGGATCTCGCTTCTCTTCTATCGCTTTCTTTATAGTACGTTTTGCAGTCTGTACGCGTGTCTCTATCATACCGTTACTTCTAGCATACAATGGGCTCGACCTTATGTGCATGAAATTCCATGACTTAGTGAAGTAATCAAATTTTTTGCTGCTGAATTGTGAGCCATTGTCAGATCTAAGAATGTTTGGCACTCCAAATCTAGCAGAAAACGACTTACGTAAGTTTATCGTTGACTTTAAAGTTTCGTCTTTTAGTAGACGACCTCTAGATATTTTGAAAAGTAGTCTATTACCAGTATATACGGTCTATTATTAAGATAGAACAAATCTGACCCTAGCTCTTCCTACGGCTTGCTAGGTACATCGCTGTGTGTCAGTGTTTCTTTCGAATTCGCTCTTTTAAATTTTAAGCAAATTTTACAGTTTGACACAATTTCCTCAATATCTCTGACCATACCTGCCAAAAAAATTATTTCACGTGCTCTGTATTTGTTTTTTCCAATTCCTAAGTGATTATAATGAAGCCTGGTCAGCATTTATTTTCGCAAGCTTTTTGGTACAACTACTCTACCGCGTGTTGGAAGAACACCCTTATCTGCATTTCAGATAAGTCACCTGTACGTAGTTGTGGTTAGTGTGTGCAGGAGACTCATTCAAAATGCACTTAACGGTGTTCTTTCAAAACACGGCAGTACTCTGTTATTTTTATACAAGAGTCCTTCAAATTTAAATAGATTTGAGTTAAACGTGTGATACGCTTTAGCTTGATCGGGTACATCTTTGATTTCTTTTGACCAGCCAGTTCTAATGAGTTTTCTGACAGTCTGCATTTCAAGGTCGAGTTTAGATTCTATGACAAATTCTGCACGCCAAGTATCACTATGTTTTCAGACAATATTACGCTTAGTATGTGTGCTTCTGAGTCTTTGTCTTCGCTGTCTATCTCTAAATGAGCCCTAGAGAGCATATCTGCTATAATTAATTCATTACTTAGCGTATAAAATACATCCAAATATTACGGTTGAAAACGAAGTCTCATTTTTTGCAATCTGAATGAAAATCAATCAATCTGTAGCTGAACATAATGCTATGATTTTGGGGTAGGTAGACGGGCGGCATAATATCTCATCAACGGCTCATCTGAAACCAAAAAATCAAAGCGTTTTAGTTTCAGTATGAAAGTAGCTGGAAGATGGACTACGGATATTGATTTTCATCCATAAATAACAAAATGGCGATCAAAATTAAAGAAAAAAAATTTTTTAACGCTTTTTTTTTGCACTGATTTTAGTGAAAAAATAGGTAAAACTTAAAATTATAAATCGTCCGCGTTTAAAGTTTCCTTAAATGAAAAATCATGAAAAAATCTTACCTAAATTTAATCAGCGATCCCTGGACCGTACATACCGCCTTCTGCTTGTTCCTGCACTTCAACTTTTTCCAATATTGCTTGTTTTCTTTTCGTTCTGGCTTCTTTGGAAGATTGTGAGCTGCGGCGGTTTGCATCTTTAATGCGTAACTTATTGCGCTGCTTAGCGAATTCGATGGCGATCGGGCTGAGTTTGATGCCTAATCCCTCCATTATCTTCAAAACTGGCTTGTAACCTTCATTGTAGATGCAAGCCGAAGTTTTACATGCGATTTCGACAATTTGTTTGCCATTAAACATGTGCTTGGGCGCCATATCCCATACACACTTGTTAAAACTTTCATTGTTATTTTGTGTATGGTCACCCAAGCACCGTTCCAGCAGCTCCGTTTTCGTTAAATCCTCGTAAATCGGTTTTAGTACATCTTGAACATCAACAGGAAAAGCAGGTGAATATTTATACGCTTTATTAGCAGCCTGAGCCTTGAGATACTTGCACCAATTAGGCGAGCACTGTGAGTGTTGAAGTTTGGAGTCCGTGGATATTTTATGGTAATATCCTGCCCAAATCTCTTTACGCATACCTTCAACAGAATCGATGTTCCTCCGCACTGCTAATCCATAATTTTCTGACAATTCTTTCATTAATTTGATAGTTAGATCTTGAGTTTTTACTGCAGGAACCTTTTTGACGGTAGCGGTTTTTCTCTTCACAACTTTTTTGGCTGCGGTTTTTTTCGGTGCGACTTTTTTCGATGTGACTTTTTTCTTTTCGGCTTGCTTTAGGGCCTTTTTCTTTTGTATAAGAGATTTTCTAGCCTCCTTAGCACGCTTAAAAACACGTTTTGCTACGTGTAAAACACACTCCAACTTCTTCACAACAAAATCTTCACCATACAGATAACACTCGAGCAGCGTTTTGAAAGTTTTGGAATCGCCGTCTCTGATGTAAAAGCCGTGTACGTACACCAAATTTTTCGAGTGACCGTAAAAACATTTCTACTATTCCGTCAACCTCCATTTTACTACTACTGCCTGAATGATTAGCTTTACAATTTGGCTGATGCTTCGTAAACCAGGCAAGATATTCTAGTGTGTTTTCTT
>JBAGKK010500428.1:0-14833 GCA_037177015.1 Euceroptres primus | reverse complement strand
AATGTGGATGTGAATAAACAATATAAATAATTTGTGAATTGTAAAAGGGGATTAGTGACGCCCCTAGGTCGCTTAGGATTTAATGATGCCCGATCCTTCATCGAAACGAAAGGTCTGATTGTCAAATCACTGTAATACAGCTTTTCCAAATCTCAGTCTCTTATCTCCAAGTCATAGAAACTTGTCTTCAAGACATATTTAAAGTCTACCTCCGTCTCAAAAATGAGACATTGAAACATGTCTTCAATTTGACTTGAGCATTTCTTGATCCGGGGTGTGTCTAGTCGAAACCAAGTCGAAAAATTTTTACACGGAAAAGATCGGAATCTTAATTTTAAATAACAATTTTTGTTGAAATAAATGACTTAGTCACTTGAATAATGGAATTTTTTTACAAGTTTTATATTTTTTGTGCACAAATTATTACTTATTATTTTCGAGAATACAAGCCATGAAATTTTATACAAAAAAATAAAAGAACGATGTTGTCTAATTTAGTTTAATAATGAAGACGTTCATTGTAGGATGATGCAGTATACATTTTTCAAGATTTGAAAGTTATGTGGTCGCTTTAAAAGAAATTAATTAATTTTTATTGTTGTTATGTGTAATATTCTTCAGCCTTCTGTGTACTCAACATTTATTAATAATAAATTGGAACATGGTTTTTTAGAAGAATGTTATAATATTTATAATAGTTATAATAATTAAAATTTCAAATTAATTAATATTTAATGAACATAATATTTTTTTCATGATATATTTTTTTATTTTGGAGATAGTATTTCTAATAAAGAATTAAAAATTTCTTGATTACAGTTCGGTTAAAATTTTGTGAACTAGAGATGAAATTTCAAAAGTGTTAACGTTGCAAAACTAAAAACGCGTTCAGTGTTATGTTATCGTTAGTAAATGCAGCCAAAGTGCCAAAGGTCAGAGGTGATTTAATCACACTGGACCTAAGACTGATAACCACTGGTTTTCATCTGTCTGGCAAGGAAGCATTTCACTAACAGCTAACAGATGTTCGGTGAGGTTGGATTAAGAATTGCAATCGTGATGAGCTACTGTATTTAATTGTGATCAGTTGTTTGTGACGTTACCCTGGTTAACTTATCTTATCCAGAAATGATAAGTGAATGACAAACAACCAAGCCAGTTCCGTTAATGTGAATAATAGACATCTAGCGGTTTAGAAGGTGCTTAAAAACAAATCATGTCTCAGTTTGCGAAAATAAAAATAAAATAAAATAAAAATGAAATACATCTTAAAAAGGTACAATTCTCCGAAGTTATACATGGTTGTTCTTACATTAATTTGCTATTATCTTTTAGATAATTTCATCAGTATGTAGTTGCAAAATGAGTTTCTTTTAAATTAAATGAAAGATTTAATAGCTGGGAATTTAGAGTAAAAAATGGTTATATTTTTTTGTTGAATATGTTGCTGTAATTCAGATATATTATGAAGAATTGTACTTGAAAGGTCAACAATAGATCATTAGAATAATCAAATCATATAATAAAATTGAAGGTACAATCTGTGGTAAAACCTAATATTAAAAAAATAGACCCAAGTTTTATCGTTATTCACGAGGAGACATTTATTTATCGATTGACAAAATTACCTAAGGGAAGTTAGACTTCATTGCTAGATAGATGTAAATCCAGGCGACTTACATTATTTAATAGGAGATAAGTGGCTTGTGTGTACCATGTGAAATGTTCTAACTATAGAGTTGGTCAACTTCAAAAAATGTGAATAAATTATTGTAAATTGGAAAATATTGCCTTTGATTTTTAAAGATTAATATCTATTTAATCCCGAAAAATTAGGACTAAAAAATTGTCAATTAATCAAATTCAATATTTTAAAAATCTAACTATTAACCAATCTAAAAATAATATACATTTTTATTAATTTAAAATATTTAAATCCTTTTTAGAATTATGGAATCAAATCCAACGTGAAGGGTTTATAAAAGTCTTAGTCATGATTTAAAAATAGGATTATTATACGCTCGATATATCGCACGAGAAATATTACATTTTCAATTAATAATAAAAATATAAAACAAAATATTTAATTTGTTAATATTAATAATGTTATTCTACATTTATTAGAACAGTAATTATTCTGAATTAACCTTTTACAAATTGGCATTATTTCAGTATGAAATATGAGTTTTTATTTTTTTGCTTGAAAGTTGTCAGTCACGCTTCAAATTTGCATAATGAACGAACAACAGTTCAACACTTAAGGGTTATCCAATTATTTTCAAAAAAAATTATTAAAAGAAAAATAATAACTTAAACTAGTTTTCTAAGTTCTTCGGGCTTTTTTTACATCTGTATGGACCAGAAAACCCTTTTGAGTTATTAGTTTAATGAATAATCTTGCTGAAAATAATTAGTCACGTGATGAATTAATTTTAATCACACCTATATATACGAAAACAATACACAAAATGTAATTATGAATAAAAAATCGTAATTTTTTTATTAATATAATTATTATTTGTGTAAACAAACAATTTAAATAGATCCAAATCACTCAACTTTTATATTTTATTATATTTTGTTCCTGTCGGAGCGTTCATATTAATTTAATGTCTGGCTTTAAGTTAGGAGGTAAGGGGTGTGTGTCTTTTTTGAAACGTGATACATAGGAATAAATCAGGAAGTGAAACCAAAACCGTAAAGAAAAAAAAAGGAAACCTAAAAAGTATTTTTTTAAACTTCATAATTATACTTATCACACTCACCACAACTTTGGTATGCCTCTATAATTTTGTAGCTCTGTTATTGGTCATTCGTGATTGTTAGGCTTATGATGTCTTCAATAAAATAAATGAAAACCGAAAGCAAAATTTTTATGAGTTTTAACCGAAAGTTTGATTAGTCAATTAAGTCGGTACGGTTGATTCCAGATTTACGTCCGTGAATTCCAATCCTCCGTATAAAACTGATACTCATAACATCGGACTAAAATGATAATATAGAAATATCAACTATTATTAATTATTATTACAATCAGAAAAAAATTTTTTACATTCAAACCAAATTTTTTAAATAAAAAATAAATGTAATTGCATTGCTATAGCAATGCAATTAAAATGGTATCTAGTCAGGGTGACTAAAAGATCAAGTTCGTCATTTAAAGTATTGGAAACTGCATTTTCTAGTTGCTGCGACCAGATTTCTGGTTACAGTGACTATACACAAAGTTACAGTACCTATTTTGGAGCTTCTGGTAACAGTAACTAGGTTCTCTAGTAAAAAAAGTCTTTGACTTGACGAATAACGTTCCAGTAAGTAGGGGAACTGGTTAGAGGAATTATAACATTCTAGTCGCTGCAACTAGGAACTCAAAGTCAGTTTGACTAGAGGAAAAATCTTGTACCACAAGATTCTGGTTTGTATAAAATACAATTAAAATTTGTATTTATTTTGTTTCGACATTTAGTTACACAATTTTTTAATTCAACATCATAAAATTTATATATTATTTATCCAGTGGATTATGTGAAAATTCCTTGAATTAAAAAACTTTCTGATGGCGAAAAATTAATTGTAATATTTTTATGATTTTTAAAATTATTTAAATCGTAAAAGTGTGTAAACCTAAAAGTTTTTAAATGTATTTGCGAGGTATAATTTTTGTTGATAAAATTTTTTAATAAGAAAGAAAGAAAGAAGAAGAAAAAGAAAGGAGAAGAAGAAAGAAAGAAAGAAGAAATAAACACAGATTCTACCAGATTACCTAGTTTCAACAATTAGTTTTTCATGTTGTTGCGACTACATATATTCAAATCTATATTGTTGACTACAAAAAAAAAATCAAAAACAATGTCAACTACGCTGACTCAAGTTACCCTGGCCTATTTTTTCTTTCAGTGTATGGTGCCAAAAAAATTTTTTTTTTGATTTAAACAAATATTATTTGAACCAAAAAACTTTTTGTTTAAATCAAACAAACTTTTTTCTGATCAAGCAAATGTTTTTTTAATATAAAAAAATTTTCATATTGAATCAGGAAAAGAGGTTAAAAAACGATTTTTTAAATTTGAAGATAAGTTTTCCCTGTGTATTATTTTATTAGAAATAATAAAATAATGTGACTTTTTCAGAAAGAAAATTCAAAATTACAGTCTTTTACAAAATAACAATAACAAATTAACAAATAAAATATATTATAAAGGTTACATATGAATTATGAATATTATTATGGAAATTACTCATGTGCGAAAAGCATTTTAAATTCTGAAAATGTCAACTGGACATATATGAACAACTGTTACTTTGTGATAGAAAAAAAACAAAAGCTTGCAAAACTAATTAAAACATTTAGAAGTTTCACTCAGAGACAAGTTTTTTACATTCAAACAAAATTCTTTTAAATAAAATATAATTGCATTGCTATGGGATCAAAAAAACATTTGTTTGATTCAAACAAATATTATTTGAACAAGAAAACGTTTGAATCAAACTTTTTTCTGATCAAAAAATGTCTTTTTTTAAATAAATAAATTTTCATATTGAATCAAGAAAAAGAGAATAAAGAACGATTTTTTAAACTTAAAAACAAGTTTTCTCTGAGTGTTCGGTGTGGAAGAATGGAATAATAATTGGAACGCCAGAAAGAATACATCGTATAATCTATTATTGGAGATTATTAATTATAATGAAATAAATTATACTGAAATTGAAAAGGTTTAAATTCAGTGAAAATTGAGTTGAATTCAGATTTTCATTCAAGATATTTTCATAGTAATAAAAGCTTCTGAAGAGGGTGCAGCTTCCGTTTTTCCCTTGTGGTCTGCGACTCAGCTGCGACCTACGCAGTGGTGAATACTGAAAAGACATTTTATCTCGATAAATTCATGAAAAGAAGTTTTACAAGGGATAATGCATGTTACTCTCTTCACGTTGAAAGAAGCGTTAATACCAGAGGAAGTCAAACTGAGGAGAGCTTTAGAAACAGCAGGAAGGGACGTCATATTCAGGCCGCTCCAGCTTTTCCGGTTTCGATCGTAAGGCGACACCAGGGCGCCCTCGGTTACTTCGCTAGCTTTAGGTGAGCAACAGGGTGCGAAATATCTGGGTCATCCGGTTGCTTGGCAACCAGAGTTAAGTTCTTCCCACGCGTCATCTCTAGCTAGTTTAAAAGCTATATTGCCGATCAAGATATCTGTAGTAGCAAAAGGCTGAAGATTTACTTTACTTCTTTACTGGATCCTCAAGAACGCTAAGCCACCCCTAACAATAAGAGCTTTTATCTTCAAAATGGCAAACTTTACAGCTTTTGCAATAGATCATCTCTTTCTTGTGAATAAGATTGATTACTTATTGTATCAGAAAAAGTGCAAAGTGGCTTTTTATTAAACTTCAAAATAACGATAGATTTAATTTAATCTGTCTTTGAAAGAACTTTGTGAAATTTCAATAAGTTTCGAAGATTTTAAAAGATTTAAAATAGATTTTCATGGGACTTCAATTGGACTCGGATAAACTTGTACATTCTGAGAGGGACCTTATGGTATTTGATATTTCAAGAAACTTTACTGCAGTTTTCCACTTGTGTGGATTTTAATAGATTTTAAAGTATGTACTTTGAGTTTAGGATGAATTTTAAAAACTTTCTCTATAATCTAGAATTTTATAGAAACTTGTGAAACTTTTTATAATCTTATAAAGAACTCCGCATAAAACGTGTAGAAAAAAGGTCTTGATGGATTTTACTGACATTGATTTATTTTGTAGTTCATAAAAATAGAAGAAATTTTCCGAAAGGACTTGGACCGATTATAACTAGTTTTTTTTTTTTGGGGGGGGGGGTCCTTTCTTTAAAAAATTCTAAAATTTAATTAAAATATTTCCGAATCTTCTAAATCTTCCATTTTTCCAGAATTTTGTAAAATCTTCTGTTCTTTTTCACATTCTAGAATCATTTAGAATTTTCCACTTTTCTAGAGACTTCCAGATTCATTGGAAGTCTTCTCAAATCCTCTAAAGTCTTCTATACCGAAAAAATTCTAATTTTAAGAATAATAATTTTAAGAATTTTCCAGTGGAGACTCTTCCAGAATCTTCTAGATCTTCCAGAATGTCTTCTACATTCTGGAATTTTTTTTAGGACATTTTAAAACCAGGGTTGCTACAGGTCAGGGAATTCTATAAAGTCAGAAAATTTAAAAATTGTGATGAAATAATTTTGTATGTCTTACGGTCATTATTTCATCACATACCCTTTGACGGTCGAAGAGAGAACTGATTTGATTTCTATCAAGTCTGATATTTAATTTAAAAATTATCAGGGAAAGTTAGAGAAAACTTGGAAAAAGTTTGGGAAATTTTTTGATTCCACAAATTGTAATTATAACTCAACCATTATAATTATAATTCAACAATTGTAATTATATAATTATAATATTACAAAACTATAATATATAAATATATTTATGAAGACAGATAATGATCAGGGAAAAGTCAGGGAATTTGGGATTTTGTAGCAACCCTAAAAACTTTTCAGGATTCTCTAGATTCTTCTTAACTCTTCCAGAGATATCCAGACTCTTTTAGATATTTTTAGAATCTTCAAAATTGCCCAAAATCTTCTTAAATTCTCCAAAATATTTTAAACAGTTCTAGAATCCTACATATTCTTGAAAATTCTTCTAAAGTTCTCCAAAATCTTTTCAATAAATCTTCCAGAATACTCAAGAATTTTATTTTATGTAATACGTATTTTATGTAATACGATCAGAGAATATTTTCTCTAATCTTCCATTTTATCTTCCTCAAAAAGTCTCCTGGTGATCGATAAAATATTACCTACATTGACAGTTTTCACTGAAATTGTTTTTCATTTTCACTTTTTAAGTTAAATTTACATTTTTCAACAAGAAACTTGTGGAACTTTTTACAATCTTATAAATTTCATTAAAAAATTCTAGAATCTAATCAGAATCTTTCAGAATCTTCTAAATCCTCCATTTTTCTAGAACTTTGTAAAATCTTCTGTTCTTTTTCATATTTTAGAAGCCTCTAGAATATTTTTTACTCTTCCGGATACCTACTTCCAGGCTCATTGATCGTCTTCTAATATCCCTTAAAATCCTCACGACTCTTCCAGAATCTTCTACATCTTCCAGAATATGCTAGAACCTTCCACAGTCTTCTGCATTCTTCCGGGGTGTTTTAGAATCCTTCTAAGAATATTATAAATCCTCCTAGAATATTATAAATTTTTCCACAATCTTATAAAATCCTCTAGAATTTTTGAGAACACTCTAAAACCTTTCAGGATCTTCTAGATTCTTCTTTACTCTTTCAGGGATATGCAGACTCTTTTGGATTTTTTATAAACTTCAAAATTGACCAACATCTGCTTAAATTCTCAAAAATATTCTAAACTGTTCCAGAATTTTATAAATTCTGAAAGATTCTTCTAAAATCCTCCAGAATCTTAATAAAATCTTGCAAAACCTCTTTTTTCAATTAAAAAAAAATTCTTTAAAAATTCAAAAAATATATCATATAAAATGATGAAAGACGACGTCAATCGGACAAATTTGATTGATGTGATTCTCCCAACATTTCAAGATCAAACTGATCTCCTCTTCAGGGAAATATCTATATACATAAATTGAACATTCTTTAAGAATTTTTTTTACACTTCATAGAATCTTCCAGGAATCTTCAAAATTTCCCAAAATCATCTTAAATTTTCCAAAATATTCTAAACTGTTCCAGAATCCTATAAATTCTGGAAGATGCTTCTAAAATCTTCCAGAATTTATTATGTAAACTTTCTGGAGTGTTCTAGAATCTTCTCTAATGTTCCATAATTTTGTATGATTTTATCATCCTCAAAAGATCCCCTACACGGAAAAAAGAAAATAGCTATAATTACCATTTAAATAGTCAAGATGCACTCTGAAAGCATTTTTCCTGGAAGTTGATAAATTTTACCATTTCACATTGTAACCAGTACAATAAAAAACGTAATCGCTATTTTCGTTGCAATGTGAAATGGTAAAATGTACTAAATTCCAGGAAAAATGTGTTTAGAGTGCATCTTAACATTTAAATGGTAATTTGAGCTATTTTCTTTTTTTCCGTGTAGTGATTGTAAAAACATTCCCTATTGACAGTTATGAGTAAAATTTATTTTAATTTTAATTTTTGAAGTAAATTTAGATTTTTTAACAAATTATAAAACTGCTTTTAAAAGTCGTGTGCTCTAATAAACAAAGATAAAGAGGTTCTGCAGGTACTGGAAGTTCTCAAGCATGTTTCTTCTTTTATTTTATTTCTATTTTTCGAAGGATCTTCCTGTACATTATATTGTGTAGTTTATCGTCTCATCGCGTAAATGCAGCCTAAGGGGAGGTTGACTTATTTCTGATCCTGCGCAGCTATCTTGATCCTGAGGAGGGAATTAATATCCTTGCGCTCTGGTTCTTTCGCGGTAAAAGGTTCTATAACCGAAGGAGAACTCGTGGAACGGCCCGTCACCGAGAGTGCGAGCCCAAGCTCAAACACTATACATAACCAGGCATACGTAGGTATAAATTACGGCACACTGGTTGCACTTGACATTACAGCTGTATATTATTTGCGCTTGGTAAACTGCTGCTTAATATTGTAACTCCACTCGCCGCGTAACTTGAAACATATTCCAAGAACTTTTTTAGACTTATCCTACTTGGCTGCTTTCTTAAGACTTGTATTTAGGTCTTTCAGCACGTTGGTAAAACAAGCTTTCCCAAAAAACATTTTATTCTTACCTGATTTCGAAATCTGAATTTTAACATTTTTGGAATTTAAATAAAGGTGCGGTTTTCATTAAAAGGTCACTTGGCAGATTAGAGTGAATGGAAATATTTGAAATATTTGGTCGTATTAGAATAATGAATTCTTAAACCAGTTTTTTAGATACAGTAAATACTTTTTAGTTTCATTTGAAAAAAGAAGTTATAGTATTCGTTAGTAGCAAAATTTATCGTCTAATTAAATTTACAGGAAATTCTCTTTGGATTTTTAACTGCAATGTTTATGGCAATGAGTAAAGAAATTATGTCAGATTATCGACGATATTTTATAGTTTTTCAACAAAATGGAAGAATGTTACGTTCTAAGTTGAGTGGTTTCGTAATAGATTGTGTTCACGTGAATGTAGAGAAATATTGCCGCGTATCCGTAAAGGGTGTAAGTGGATTTATGTGAATCAGAATAGTTACGATGACATGCGCATTTACTGGGAATAATGATGCGGGCATCAGGGAAATCAGAAAAGGCGCCATTCTGACGAGACTAATTTTGTGTTGCGAATTACGTGAAAAAAAGTTTCTATAAAAAGATTCAATTCTGAAATTTCATGAAATAGATAACAAAAATATATCCTAATAGAAAATTGTATTTAATATACTCGTTTTAACAAATTTTGTTAATATAATATCTTAAACAATGTTAAATAATAGTTAAACAATGTTTTCTAAGAGGAATTTGTGTATATGGAAATCAGAATTCACTTTTTTCAGACCATTCGTATTATTTACAACTTAAAGAATTTTTTTGCTCATAAAAAGAAATTTTATGTTTTTGTCGTCGATAATAAAACTTCAAAGGAGATATTATCTTTCGGGCAGTACGTGCATACAATAACTGTCGAAGTTATCGCTCTGATTACGTAGTTTACACCCACAACTCGCTGAAGGCGTTCACGTCATTCTACGTGTATAATCGCAAAACGTGCACGATTGCGTAGACAATTCGAAGTTTAATCTCGGATGTAAAGTGACGGAAGGAAAAATTCCTTAATCTTTATGAATTTTAATTGCCTATAATAAAAACCCGCCAACGAATTTTTCTAAATAATACATTTGACAAAGAAGGAAAAATAATTATAAAAATGTTGTAGTTATTTAAAAAATTTTGGGGAACTTCATTCCGAACTTATTTTGGCGAGAAAAATGTGTTTAAAATAATTCAAAGTCATCAAAAATATCCTTGAAAACTTTATCAAAAGTTTTAATTTATTTTATTCGAACCTTTCTTCTGACGCAGAAACATCCAAACATCCGTAAGAATTTTATCAAAAAAAAAAAAAAAAAAAAAAAAAAACGTCATCAAAAATCACTGGGGAATTCCAAACGTGGACAATGAATTTTTTGCTCACGTATTGCCTAATAAGATTATAAAATATAGACATGCTATTTATGATCGAATCAGAAAGCAACGTCCTTGCCTGACACACTTTGGAGATCGATACGGTTTCTTCAATAATTGAGCTTGCCATCTCGTGGGATTTACGCAGCTATGTCACCTGGTAAGACCACTATTGGCTGTACCTACTAAAGAAGGGGTATAAGTGTCTCTGCAACTACTCAGAATTGTCAAAATAGTAACTCTTGATCGACCGTTCTCAACACGATGACTTGGCCAGAAAAAAGGCGTCCAAGCTTTTTTTCAAGGTTACACGATGATCAATTTTTACAGTCGATATCCCAAGGAAAGAGTGTTACAAATTGTGGAAATGGAGCTGAAGGAAAATTTATATATTGCCTTATTTTATGGAATAAATCTGATACAATTCATCTGGAAAAATGCTATCGAGGCGATGCACAGTCACTTTCAAGGAAATCGATGTATAAAAAAATTTTATACACACTTCATATATTAAAAATGTCTTTGCTAATTTTAGCGACACATATTTTCGTATGAATTTAGGATTCAATTAATTGAATAGAATTAGTAGTAACTTTTTATACGATTTGAATGGAGAGTGTTGGAATTTGAGAGATTGAGGTTTTTTTCTGAATTGCCTACATTGCTCAGTGAATATTTTTTCCTTAAGAGTGGAAAAATGTCTATATTTAATTTGTAGTTTTTCTGTGTACTTGTTTGGGCAATTGAGTTCTAATGGGGCAATTTGGGGTTTAAATCAAGGCCTAAACGTGAAGCAAACTAATTGCAACTGCATCTCCGTTAAGGGGAAATGTCATGTGTCATACGCTCGATACGTACAAACGATTCAAAATAAAGTCAGCGTACGGTTAGTCAGGAATTTTTGATGTCTAGCCAAAGTCGAAAGGGGCGTTCAACACGTGACGCGGACTACATAAATACCTATACCTCACACCAGAAACTGGATGCAACTCTATCAGTTGAAATCATGAAGAGATGAACGAAAGTTGCAAAATTCGTTCTTTAATTTAAAGAACTTTCTTATTTAAAGAACAAATTTCTTATTTGGAAACAAAGAGACATTTTATGGGTAAAAGAATAATGATAAAAATAATGTAAGTGAATAATGGACTTAAAAATAGATCCTAGATCTAAAAAATCACAATTGGAAAAGAAAATAAAAAAAGAAAATTATTTTTAAGAAATATTATATGCAATGCATTAAGAAATGAAAATATCTTCGATGTGGAAGAGCCAATTAACAATATCGCAAAGTTCATAAACAAATATACATCATAGTGAAGAAAGTTAATGAGAGAGATAAGAAATCCTCATTCAAATTACTCACAAAAAGCGGCGTTCGTTTAGTCACCGAAATTCTGGCAGATTGCCCGCACAGTTCATTACTACCGATACTCGAGAATAAAAACATTTTCTAATTTGCTCGCAAATCTCTCTCGATTCTAAAAAACTTTGATACGAAAAAGATTATTTCGAGAAAACGAGTTTAAAACCGAGGTCAAAGTAGAGCTGAAATCGTTAAACTAGTTTTCAACCTCAATGGCGGTAATTAAAGTTATTTTTAAATGCAACTAACGATTTTCGCAAAGCAATTAGAGTAAGAAATAATTTCTGCGAATTGTGTTCCTCTAATGGATCTTTTTTTTTTGCAAGACAAACTGATTAATTTCTCATTGTTTGTTAAATTATTCTTCTTAAAATGTAAAACTGTGTCAAACTCTTAACAGACCATTCATATGTTTAGAAAAATGGTTATTATCCTGAGACTAAAGACCAAGAAGAAATATTTGCCACTTATGCAGGAGTGGCGAGCATAGGTTACAAAAATTCAAAAGAGAAGAAAAGGTTCGCAGTAGGCTGTTAGTCGGAAATGATTTTTTTTCTGCTGCTATGCAATAAATTTTTTAGAAAAAACCTTAGCCGATATCGAACTCCGGCTATAACTCGTTCTGTGTAGTCTAGGGACAGCCAGGCAGGTCTACTTGACTTTATAGCTGGTCGAGTCGAGTCGAGCCATCCGGTTGCGAAGGTCGTTCGCAGTTTGCTTCTGTTTTTCAATTTGCCAAACAACGTGCGACGACAGCAGCCCACAAGCCGCAAACGAGGCATTCGTTCTAGGTATCATGTCCTTATATTGTACTTGAATATAATGAAAACGTGTACACTTTATTACACCTCATATAAGCTTCCACTCTCTCTTTAATATTTTCTCTACGTGCTTTGTCATGAATTATGAAAGTCCTTTTCAGTTTTCACCTCCTGTTCCATGCACAGATTCGTACATTGTAAATTATTATCATTCTGGAAGCTTTGGTCTTTTTGGAAGATTATAGGATTTTTGTACAGGTGCATAAACTTAAGATTGTTTCAAAATTTGTAATGAAAAAAAATTCTTAGAATTGAATGGAATTTGTTTTGTTGAAGGAAAATTGATGCAGTCAAATGTAATTGCGCAATTGTAAAGCGAAAGCTAAAGAAATTGATCAATTTTAAAAGACAATTCTGGATTTAGTTGTAATATGTGGTTGTAATAATAGATGAATAGATCAACTACTACAAATCATCAAGGTAATGATATAATATGAGATAATCTTTTGATCTTTATACTTACAGATGTATAGTTTTCATGTTTTCAGGAAAAATCAGTTTAAAGTTCAATCACTTATCAACAGTTCATGTGCAGCTTTTAATCGATATTTGATCCATTATTTATTACAAGCTACACATTCATACTATATTACATTTTCATTCACAATAATTGTAGAGAATACATTTTCTTTCACAAAATATAATACATATTCTGTAATTTTAAGTTTTCTTTTTTGCAGCACTGAGAAAAATAGGTAGATAGTGAAAGGGTGGGGAAGTTAATATCTGCATATTGAACTATGGGACAGCTATCTAGATATCTGGATAATATCTAGATATCTAGATATCTACTAATATCTAGATATTATGATTTAATAGCTGAGATATTATAACTAAAATTTCATCAGTTATACAGTTTCGTCAATTTCAGTTACATTTTGGTAAATTTAGGCAAATTCAGTTACAACTCACTGAATATTTCGTTAAAATAACATAATTTAAGAATTTTATAATTGAAAATTCTGAAACTTGTAATATAAAATTCTGAAACTGAAACAGAAAAAATTTTACGTAGAGGTTAACTGAAGTTTTAAGCAGTTACATGTAACTGAAAATTCAGTTACTCTTTGCTCTTTCATAAATTTCAGTTATAATTTAACAAATTAACTATAAAAATTTGAAAAGTATCTTAAATTTCATAAAACTTTCTGTAGCCTACATAACCTAAAACGTTCGGAAATTTACAAAAATTTTTAACAGTGTAGATATAAGGTGTTTCTATTTCATTTCCAAGTTTTCAGGTTCTAAGCTTTAATGGAATCATTTTTCTCAATGCAAGAAATATTTCCTGATGTCAAAATTCTGAATAGTTGAAGCAAACAAATATTTATTTTAGATCATGAAAATTTCTTTAATTGAAAGATAGTTGTTATAAACTAAAATACTATAGGTATTTTACTAGGAAAACTAAGTGTATAAACATATCGATTGGTATAATTATGTTAGAAATTCTTCAGTAAAGGCTCCTAAGGAAAATGAACTTATCGACTTTTCATATGATATAACTTTTAGGAATTCTTTGTCGATTAGCCGTCGGTTAGTATTTCCAATAACAAAACAGCGTAGAATTTCAAACAAATTTTGAACTCGGAATGAAGTCTATAATTAGATTTTTCAGCTAAAAGGTTTTGCCTATAAAAGCTTCATATGAGATTCGTTTTATTTGTGCACATTTGAGCTTTTGAATTTGGCAGCTTTTAAATTAGAAATTTGAATATGTCATTTAACTCTCTTTGAGAGTGAAAATTTTGCAATTTCAAAAGAAAAGAGTTGCAGCCTAAATATCCTTAAAATCTGCTGAAACCCCGTTTAATTTTCTAGTTTACAAAAAAGTTCGAACATGTTTTGATAATATTTAGCATATATGTATTTAATTTGGTAAAAAACCCAGAAGGAATAAAATTTAACCTACAGTTTGGAATTTATGTATTGATAATTATTAATATTTTAAGCTGCAACTTCTTTGTATGAATCAGTGATTCTTATGCAAATAAAGAAAAAAAAAAGAATAAAATTTAACCCTTTCAGGCCTGACTTTTATGATGAAAAGAAAAACTATTTTTTTGCCTTTAATAAATTATTTCAGGGACTAAAGACATAAATAAAATCAATTTTAAACAATACGAGTTTTTTTTTACCATTTGGATTTTTTTTTTCTCGAAGACTGATAAACACTTTAGCTTCATAAGTACCATTAAAGATCGGAAATTTACTGAGGAAATAGAACAAAAATTGTTCAGAATTTAATATATGTAAAAATAAAACAGATATTAATGTAGAACCAAAAAAATTTACTGGGAACAAAAGGTCCCACGGGGGTGTGATACGTTATGTCGTTATAATGTCACGAATTATATAACAGATGTGCCCTATCATATTTTCTATCATTCTTTTATGTTTCAACTTCATATCTTTGTTTGCTTAAAAATAGGATTGCCGAATATTTTTTATACCCCGTCGGTAATTCGTGACA
>JBAGKK010500407.1:0-14836 GCA_037177015.1 Euceroptres primus | reverse complement strand
TGCAAACTGGCGAATCGCATACTGCGTACGCTCGCCACGTCGACACGAATCACGCATGCGTACACTGAAGAAGAGAGTTCGTACAGCGTCAAAGTAGGGCCTAATATTACATTGAAATTGGAATCATCCAGAACCTACTTTACTGCTCTTTTAAAGTAGGGCCTAAATTTCGACTCGGGAACGCACCGGAGATTCAAGAGCATCAAATTAGGGTCTTGAATTCCAACATTTTGGTAGTGAAAATTCAATGTAGGGTAAACGGTGTCAAAAGAGGGCCTGATGTTTGGTATCGGAGGAGTTGAAGATTGAAAGTAGGGGCTATTGGAATCAAAGGGCGTCAAAATAGATTCAAATAATACCAAGAGCGTTAAAGTAGGGCCTAACTAGAACCAAGAGCGTCAATGTAGGGCCTAAATTTCGACTCGGGAGACGTCCAAACAGAACCGCTCCACAATTCACTCTGTTAAAATGCATACGCACTTACCAATTTCCACAAGGTTAGTTGACAAAAATCTCATTAATTACGAGTCAAATTTCAAATTTGGATACAATCTCATTTTACCACTTCATTATATTGCATTATAAATTTTATTTACTGCTTATAACAAATAAGTTCACCCAACTAGTATAAGGACAATACATTTTTTAATTTCTGAGAACTGTACCAAAGTTACCAAAGTTTTTATTACTTAAGACTGTACTAGACCCTTATATTGTATTACAAATTTTATTAATTTGTCCAAATTAAGGACAACACACATTTTTAGATTATATTACATTATTTTGTCCAATTATTATAAGGACATGACACATTTTTAGTTTTGTGCAAACATTACCAAGATATTTAAGACTGTACTAAACCAAATTTGAAATAATTTCCTTATTTAAACTACATTTGTACACTGCGTCCCTGATAAAAAATTTTTTCTAAATGTTTTTTCCAGAATAAACATTAACCACTGACGAGGGCCACCATTGTGCGCCGAAACGTTTGGTTCAATTAAAAATTAATTGAATTATTAATTCTGACCCTAAAGCCAAAATTAACATCCAATATTATAAACAATTATTGTTATAAATAATAATAAATTGTTCAAACAATTGTTTCTGTTAACTTTAATTGATTATTGCCCCGCTCTAGCTGAAAAGTTGAACAAAATGTTGAAAAATTCGGAAAAAACCGCGACTTTCTAACTCTATTCTAAGAGAAAATTGCTATAATAATAATAATAATAAATTATTTAAGCAATTTATGCAAACATCGGGATATCAGTAGAAAGTAATATTTTATGTATTAGGAACAATTTTGACTTAAAAAACGCAAAAAAATAATAAGTAGCGCCAAAAACTTGCAGAACACAGTTTTTCACTTATGGGGTTTCTTTGGGACCCTATAAAATAGACTTATGGGGGTGATATTTAAAAAGTAATTTTTGATTTGTATTCTATGGCTTAT
Source organism: Euceroptres primus (assembly GCA_037177015.1). Taxonomy (NCBI): domain Eukaryota; kingdom Metazoa; phylum Arthropoda; class Insecta; order Hymenoptera; family Figitidae; genus Euceroptres; species Euceroptres primus. The sequence continues at coordinate 13,380 of JBAGKK010500407.1, read as the reverse complement.
TGTGAAAAGAAATGTAATGGGGCTTGCATAACCTCTAAATATAATTTTTTTTTTAAAACGCATTTATTTTTTTGTGGATTCGAACAAATTTTGGGGGTGAGAGCATGAAAATTCAACAAAAAAAAACAATTTATAGTGCATTTTTGGACCACCCTATTGAACATCCACCTATTTATCCAACGTTTCCAAAGCTTTATACTTTTATATATCAAGAATTTACACCATCTTACTGAGTTCCTGAATAGAGCTGTCGAAAGCACAATTTCCCTTTCGTTGATTCTTCAGTATAAGCTTCTGACTCGATATCAGCATGCAAGGTGGAAAAATTGTCGATTTTAACTCAGCGATCAAGAATCTCTTTTTCGATATTTCGAGGTAATGATCGCAGTGGTTCCTTTGGGAGTTACGAAAGCGACCATACAAGCATAAGGGCGAGCAGGTAGATAGCTAGATAGCTAGATAGGTCAACCATCCCACGAGTCCAAAAGCCAATCACGTTTGTACCTCTCCCGGGTCTGTTACTTCACCTTCTGCGAGTTCAAGAAACGGTCTTCACGCGATTGAGAACCTGGAGTAAAAGTGTAAAAAAAGACAGAAAGAGGGAAAGAATCATAGCCATAGGTGGCGGCACCGAAGGTAAGGAAAAGGAGTCAAGGAAAGATGGTAAGTTTCTGAAACTGTCGAACTTCACCTATTGGAAGCCCCTAAAATTACGCCTTTCAATTTAATATTCGTGAATCGTACCACTCGCCTAAATCACCTCGATCGACTTCACCTTCACGTTACCCATATACACGCGTTTGAAAAGTCCTGACCCTCGTTCATGAGAGGAAGGAATAACGTCTCCGGAGGGCCGGATACTTTTATGGGGCCAACTTTTTGAAGGATGCACTCAAAGTGAAATTGAGCGAAGCCGTTAAGTAGGGATATAGTTTGAAAACGTGAAACTCATTCGATAAATAAAGCCCCCATGATTTGTTTTTTGGACGGCCGGATTACGTTTTTTTTTTCGCTTCATGAGTTCGATCCACTCAATCTTCTTTGGAACTTCTGAGCGAAATCACCAGTGAATTAAACGTATAAAATATATTGGCTTGAGAAAGAGAGGAATCGGAGAAACGTGGAGTTACTTCAAAAGAATTAATAAAGGAGGATCAGCAAAGATGAAAGGGAGATGAGTAATTCTGAAAAATTGACGTACATGAATTTTAAAGGATTTGAGAGAGGAGTAAACAAAATTATAAGGGTTTTTTTTTTCTTTTTAGAAAAGAAAGGAATAAGTAGCTTGGATTTAGGAAATATTCAAAAAGAAAGTAGAGCAGGAGTGGTATTCATGGGATATGATATGATATATTAGCGTGCATTCTGCCGTAAAAGTACCTACGAGGAATCTTATCTACTCTGCTCATTTGACTTAATGATCTTCTCAAGTACATAAACCTCTAGTTGACTCGTGAAAATACTCCAAGACTTTAGTGACTTTGCAAGGGTGAAAATTTATGCGACAAGTGAGTTTGTGAGAGACAACAGTTTGTAACTAGAGTCTGATTTGCAGAAGTTTACACAAATAAAAATTTCAATGTGACAATTAATCTATGAATACATAACAAACATAAATTATGTAATCACAGAAGAATTTTGCATTCACGAGTAAAGCATGAATTTCTTTTTGAAAAAGGGCGTGGGAAGAGATAAAGAGAAGAAAAAAGAGAGAGGGGGAAGAGGGGTAAAAGAAATTTTCTGACAAAAACCCACTTATACTACTGAATACCTGAGCAAAAGTTGAATTACATTACATACTCTTTTTCCTTTGTCAATTATTATTCTGAAATCCCTTCTAATTGTCAGCAACTAAATATTCTTAAAAGAAATCGTCTGATCAAAAAGTGCATATACCACTGATGCCTTCATTTTATATTTTAGAATTTGTTTCTGCCTCGCTCTTATTCTGGACATAATAAATTCAGAATATCAAAGTGTTGCAGATTAATTTTTTTGACAATTGGAAACAATTGAGATTACATGAGAAAAATATTCATTTGCTTTTGGATGAAGTAGTTGAAGATCAAATTGGTGCATTTTTTTAATCATTTTGAAACTTTTTCCGATTCACTCTGGAGTAATTCCGGTTTTGTTCAAGTTCTCTCGTTTTTTTAAATAACTTTTCTATTAAATTATCTATACTTTAGAAGAGTTGCCTGAAAAAAAGAGCCTCTACTACTGCTTGTATGCTCAACTTTGGGATATTCTACTAATCAGACATTTTAGTTTTTCTGTTTCAATATTGGATTGAAGTAATTTCTGTTTTTATATAAAACTTTATTTATATAATAATTACCTGACTTCTTATCTGATTGAAAACGGTTCATACTATTGATTTTTAATTAATTTTATTTTTATTTGTTTTTTGCTTCAATATTGGAATGGAGTAATTTCTGCTGCTATATACTTTTTATCTACTCTTATACTTTTAATTTCATTAGAGTAATTTCTCCATTTATATAGAACTTTATTTAACTATTACTTAATTTGCTGTCTGACTAAAAACGGCTAAAGTGATTTTAAAATAACTTGGAAGTAAATTAAAAATCACTACTGATTTTCAATTTACTTTATATTTATTTATACTTTATACATTTCTTTCGGCTTTCAAGTTATTTCAGAATCATTTTTAGAGGCATTTAGAGGAAATTTTCCTTTAGAGGAGTTGTCTGATAAAAAACAATTTGTACTACTGTATGGCTGCCCAAAAGTTGTCTAAACTACTTATTTTTTACATTCCCTTTTTCTAGTACCAATTATTACTTTAAAATCCCTTTTAATTCTCAAGAACTAAGCATTCTTAAAAGGAGTCGTCTGACCAATAAGTATGTATATTATCACTGATTTTCTCGATTCATATTTTATATAATTTTTTCTACCTCACTCTAATTCTGGAGTAATTTCTGTTCTATACAAGTTCTCTCTTTTTTGGAGATAATTTTTTTACTAGTACCGCTACCACTGCTTGTGTGATTAACATTTGGATATTTTACTGACTAAAAACGGGCTATACTACTGATTTTTAATTAATTTTATTTTTATTTGTTTTTTGTTTCAATATTGCAATTGAGTAATTTGTACTTTTATACGGAACGTTATTTAGTTATTACCTGACTTGTTTTCTGACTAAAACGGTTTAAGCTACTGATCTTTAATTAATTTTACATTTATTTGCTTTTTGTTTCAATATTGCAATGGAGTAATTTCTACTTTTATATATGACGTTATTTAATTATTACCTGAATTTATGTCTGACTAAAACGGTTTATACTACTGAATTTTAATTAATTTGATATTTATATTTTATTCATCTTTTTCGGCCTTCTAGTTATTTCAGAATTATTTTTAGAGAAAACTTACCTTCAGAGGAATTGTCTAACAAAAATCCATTTTTATACTATTGAATGTTTGACCAGAAATGGGCAAAACTAGTTATTTTATCCACTCTCTTTTCCTTTTCTATTTTATCCATTCCCAATTATTATTTCGGAATCCCTTCTAATTGTTATGAACTAAATTTTCTTTAAAGAAATCGTATGACCAAAAAGTGTAATTCCTGTTCTACACAAGTTCTCTCTTTTTTGTAAATCAAGTCTTCTTTAGAAGAGTTAACTGGTCAAAAAGTGCTGCTTCTACTGATTAATCAAAATTGGGATATTTTACTGACAAAAGGCTTTAGTTTTTTTGTTTAAATTCAAGTAATAATTATAACTGACTAATAATTACCTGCCTTATTGCCTGGCTGAAAACGATTTATACTACTGATCTTCAATTAATTTTATATTTATTTGTATTCTTGCTTCAATATTGCTTTGAAGTAATTTCTGCTTTTATATAGAACTTTATTTAATTATTACTTGACTTATTGTCTGACTAAAAATCGTTTCTACTACTGATTTTTCATGAATTTTATATTTATTTATATTTTATTACTTTTTCTCGGTCTCCAAGTTATTCGAGAACCAGTTTTAGAGGAATATATAGGATCTTCAGAAGAGTTGTCTAACAAAAACCCATTCATACTGTTGAATATTTAACCAAAAATATTCTAAACATTTTTTTGAATCCTATTCAAATTTAACATGAATTAAACTTTCTTTTTAAAAATCGTCTCTTTTATGTATATTTTGTGTGAATCTTAATATTTGTTTACTATAATATACTAATTTAAATACAAAACTATACAGTCGAAATTCCCGAATGAAGAAATGTAAAAGGAATGAATCAGGGAGGAAGTTATAAAAATGATGGATACGGGTAATTTGCTCAACCAACTCGAAGACACTAAGTGATAAAATGTTCGAAGGAAGCAGATATAAGATAAGTGAGTCTATGGAGGAGAGAATACTAATGAGAGAGTAGATTCTGAAGCTCCTCGACAGGTGAAGCTGGACAGTCGCGTGCCAAGAATTAAAAGAGCGACGAGCGACACGCGTCTGAAAAAGCAAAAGCACTTCCGTCTTCCTAACCAGAAGTAGAAAGTAGCAACTTCAGTTCGGCAATGGAATCGTGGGTGCAGAGTTAGCGGCAGCCTCAGGCTAGCAAAACGATATTAAAATCGATGTGGGCAACAGATGTGCGAGGATAGCTTTATGGTTTCGGAGCCAATAACGAAAATCATTAAATTAACCGTATAAAAGCTCCGGCTGTTCCGGCGAGAGGTATTAATGGCACGCTAATTTTATTATTTAAGCGTTTGCATAAAAATCACCCCAACTGCGACGTTTCGACTGCGACTCTCGTTTCCTTCCCCTTTTCTCAGTTATATGATCTTAGCCTCTGCTTCAGCGGACCGCGGATTAAAAGTTTTCTAAGTTTAGAGTTCCAAAAGTGTCCTCGATGTCCCCCGAGCCAGAAGGGAATGGGAATACCCCACCCTTAACTGGATTACATTGAAATACGAGAGATGCTTGTTGCAGCAGAGCAGAGCTTACGGAGGAATGAAACAAGTTGCGCATTCGAAATAATTACGGAAACAACCACATCTGAGTCGCTCGCGTGGCCACGACATCGGCGATTCTAAAAATCGAGAGAGAAATAGAAAGAGGGGGCAGAGAATAAAGAAAAACAGAGAGAGAAAGATGGAGGAACCCGGCGATCCGGAATGCATTTAATTGCTCTCCACGTGTCAGAGAAGCTTGGAAAGTGAAAGGAGGATTTCTTGTTTTCTTGTTCGTGATTATACTTTAATGATTACGGTTATAGACTTGACATAATTTATATCAAACATCTACACTCAGAAAAATATGTGGTTATTCTAACCAGAATTCTAGTTAGGCTATACTTAACATTCCTTAACAGTTGTCTTAATCAGAATTCTGGTTATTCTAAATAGATTTTCTGGTTATTCTAAACAGATTTTCTAGTTATTTTAAACAGATTTTCTAGTTATTCTGAACAGATTTTCTGGATATTTTTGCAAATTACTAAAAAGTCTGGTAATTCCAAATCAAATTTTAGTTAAAACAACCTGAAAATAATGTTAAGTACAGCCTAACCAGAATGGTTACAATAACAAAAAATTTTTTGTAATTTCTGTAATTTCAATTTCATATTTGGACATATTTTTTACCTCAGGATCTTTTAACTTTGTTTTCTTCAAGGATACTGGAGACATTTTGACTAATTTCATAAAAAAGTTTTTTTTCCATAGTGTCTAAATCTTAATAAGTAGTTTTCTACTAATGAAGTAGTGCGAAATCATTTGTCAATTCAGGAAGAAAAAAAATTGATTTAATTAACAGAAGTCATCTGCTAGAATAAAATAATTCTTTCTATTATGTCTACAGAAATTTCTGTTAAGCTCTCGGATTTTACACGCTTTTCTATTGAGTTTACAGAAAAGCATGTAAAATTCATGTATTCTTGTAAATTTCTACTCATTTTTAGTATAAATCTACTAATTTATGTATTAGGCAAGGGAATTAGTACTAATGAATACGCACTAATGAAATAGTGCGAAAGCGTTTATCAATTGCTTTAGTAAGCATTTCTACTAATTTTTAATAGAAAACTACTAATTCTCTTGTCTAATAAGTGAATTAGTAAAATTTTACTAAAAATGAGTAAAAATGCTTACTTAAGCAATTGATAAACGAGTTCGCACTATTTTACTAGTAGGAAACTACTAATTCAGATTTTTTGCACTAACGGTATGACGTTTCAAAATATGTATTAAACAAATTTTCTTTCATATTAAAGTACAATTTTTCATACTAAAGTATTAAAGTACAATTTTTAAAAATATTAAAGCCGAAATTTTCTTCGTCTTTTCAAAAAAATTGATAGGTTATAAAAGGAAAACAAAGGCTTAGAAAGGAAGGGAGAATTTCATGAAACCAGTCTTAGGACTGTTGACTAAAAAGAAATGTACACTTTTTCAAAATATTTTTACTCTGCATATTAAATTTATTTTCTGTCTTATTATTAAAATATTTTTAAACTATTTTTGTATTCAAATTTGAAACTTTTACAAATTAATAATTTTGCAATCTTGGAGATATTTAATCTTGAGTCCGTCAAATTGAAATGTTTTAATATTGAAAGACTTTCAAATATTCAAGTGTCGACTAACTAAAATTTCCCAACATGAAATTAAATTTCAAATTTTATACATTTCAAAGGAATGATTAAAATACATCATAAAAATACCTATACATTCAAAAATTAATTTTCCTATAGATCTTCAGGTTTAAAAATTTGTGATGTACTCCCTTGTACAAGTATACTGCATCCTTGTTTTTTTAATCACCTGAAACAGAAAGAATTTTTTTACTTTTTATTTAAATTTTAAATTTTTTGACATTTTTACTTTACTATTTTTATGCAGCTTTCATTGTTAATATAGTCATAAATATAACAATAAAATGCATTATTTCCCATTATAATGTAGCTTTTATATAAATTAAACTTCTCTCTACTTTTTCTAAGAGTTGAACAAGGTAACATTCTTCTACCCAAGGAGCCTTCCCTTGGCACTTTAATTATCTGAAACATTCTTACATTCTCATGAGAGAAGGTATTATTTGTGTTCAAAATAGTTGTGATTTTCAATGACCAAAAGCAAGGCAACGAAAATTTAAGTTACAGTTTTCTGAAATTTCAAAATACTTTTTAGAATTCCGTACTTTTAACTTTGAACTTTCATAATACTTAATTTGAATTTGGAGATTATTGCACATGAAACCAAATTCCTTTTAAAACTAAAACACAAAACAAAATACTTAATTTGAATTTGGAGATTATTGCACATGAAACCAAATTCCTTTTAAAACTAAAACACAAAAATTTGAAATTTACTATCCTGATTTTGAATATTCCATTTTTGTAGGTATGCGTTAAAAACTTCTGATACACGTTTTTGAAATTTCATATAGAAACTAGGGTGTTTCGAAAAAGCGCTTTATTTTTCAATTTAATTTGGCACTCCTACAAATCCTATCTTATACTGAGAAAATTACCTGTAAATTGTTTCAGAAGTATAAAATAATAATTAGAGGTCGCTCAAGGTCAATTTAGCTACAAATTCTTATTCGTAATTAAATCAAGGCAATTTGTTAGTTTTTCATTGGCACGCATGGATTGTGTTCTTTACACCACAATATTAAACTCAGATTGTTTTCAGACTTTGAGAATAATTTTTCAAGGTATATCAAGGTCATTTTCTTCAGAAAATTTTCGTTTTACCTCTTTTTCTCTATTCCTTTATTAACTTTTGAACACATTTTTTCGACAAAAAATAAAATCCTAGGATGAACTTTAATTTTAAAAAAAGAAAAGTGGTAACATGAATATTTTCTAAAGAAAATGAACTTGAACGATCTTCAAAAATTATTCTCAAAGCCTGAAAATAATTTGAGTTTAATATTTTAGTGTAGAGAACACAAGCCATGCGTGCCAGTGAAAAAGAAGTAACCAATAGCGTTGATTCATTTACAAATAAGAATTTACACCAAAATTACCTTAAGCGACGGCTAAATATTATTTTACAGTTCATAAGCAATTTACAGATCGTTTTCTTACTAAAAGCAAATATTTGAAGAAGTGCCAAATTAAATTTAAAAATAAAGTATTTTTTGGAATCAGCCTAATAGAAATCAACAATACACAGTAAAAAAGAATACTTAAAATTGTTACACTTTAAAATGGTTTGGATTAAATCCAGTAAAACTTGTCTTAATTTAAGCAATATTGATTTTATTTTAAGTAAAATTAGTCTGAATTTAAGGCTCAATTCTAGAATTCAGGAAACGTGGTATTAAATTTAGATCAATATTGCTTAATATGACAAATTTTACTGAACTTAATACAAATCATTTTAAGGTGTAAAAATTTTAAGTATTCTTTTTTACTTTGAGACCATTCTTTTTCGAAAAATTATTGTTTCGTGAACAGTAACAAAGTTTGGGGCTTAGTGTTTCTGTTTTTTATAATCGTATAAGATATCAAGAATCTACATTTCTCAATAAACCATTTTGAGACCGAATTCATTTCCAATCGGGCAGGTTATGCATGTTTAAGTCACAGAATCGTTTCCGGATGAAATATGTTGTTTTTTTTGGTATCTTTAAAGTGCTTCAGCTTTTGGAATTTTGGTTTGATCGAAAAGTGTTAGGGGATTATCTGTAGAACCATTCAGGGGATATCCGAACTCTCATCAGACCTCCTGGAACTCTTTAAATTTCGAATTCCAAAATTTTTTGGTATCTACAGCTTTTTAAATTTTGGTTTGATCGAAAAGTGTTATGGGGATTATTTGTAGAACTCTTCTGGGGACTATCAGATCTCTCATAAAAACTCCTAAAACGCTCAAAATTTTGAATTGCAAAATTTTTTGGTATCTTCAAAGTGCTTCATCTTTTTGAATTTTGTTTTGATCGAAAAGTGTTATGGGGATTATTTGTAGAACTATTCAGGAGGCTATCCGAATGCTCATCAGAACTCCTGGAACTCTCAAAATGTGGAATTGCAAAATCTTTTGGTATCTTTGAAGTGCTGTAGCTTTTTGAATTTTTGTTTGATCGAAAAGTGTTATGGGGATTATTTGTAGAACTCTTCGGAGGGCTATCAGAAAATATTTTTTAGAAAGGTTGAAATTTTCAAAGTAATGTAACTTTTTGAATTTTGTCTTTTTTAGTTATTATTTGTAGAGAACTCTAGAACTCTTGGCGCGCAAAGAGAATTCCTAAGAAAAAGAATAATTTTTAAAAAGTGAGGGGCTAACCTTTTTTTGAAAATTAAATTAAATTAAAATTTTTGTAATTTTTTTTTATTAAATTCGCCAGAATTATTTTCGAAAAGTATCAGGAACTCTAGAACTCTTTTAAAACTACTCAGATCTCTGGAAAAAATTGATTTTTTTAAAAGTGGGGGACTGCGTGAACCTAGCATCCAATTTTGAAAAAATCATTTTTTTACTATTTAATCGCCAGAACTATTACTAATATGTATTAGGAAATCTATAACTATCTAAAGAGAACTCTAACAAAAGTTTAAAAATTTTTTAAGTAGGGTGGCCAAGTTCGCACGCATGTCTAAATCCTTTGAAAACCAACATATTTCATTCAGAAACGTTTCTGTGACCTAAACATGCACTGCCTGCCCGATTTGAAATTTGAAATAGCCTTTAACTATTTTTTTAAAAAAATTTTCATTACACAAATTGATTTCTTGCGAAATCTAGGTTCTTGATATCTTATACAAAAGAAGACGAAAGATGCACAGTATAAAAGAATACTTAAAATTGTTACACCTTAAAATGGTTTGGATTAAATTAAGACGAATTTTACTGAATTTAATCCCAACCATTTTAATGTGTAATTCTGATTTATAATTCTGATTCAGTTGCATAGTTTCCATATTATAGTCTATTTCCGAGTGTTTGACTAGGAAAAGCAAGCGAATCCTTTTCCCGAGTGAAAATGGAGGAAGATAGGAATAGGAATACCGTAAGTCAAAGAATCCTTAGTTGAACGTGGTGGAATGATGAGGTGTCGCATTGCACCCTGTCGAACAGGGAAAAGGGCTTCGATTCGGTATCCTATCTGAATCCGAAATCCATTCGGGGTACCACTGTATATAATACTACTACGACCTTTGTAGATAGTACTTCAACATCCGGTGAATGACGACGAGACGTAAAGAGAAGCATCAGTCTTCTCTGTATTTTCTGCCTCCGCTTGTCGAGGGCAGATTCTTCGAAGAAATACCAGTCTCGATTCGCTCTTCCAATACAAATACTCCCGCCCTTCATTCAATGACACGATCCTTCCTTCCTTCCTTTTTTTCTGCTAGTGCGTTGGTAACGTGGAATCTCCGAAATTCAAATATCCTTGCCAAAAGAAGAGAGAGAGTCGAGAGAGACAAGAGGGGGGAGCAGGAAAACAGAGTTTTTTCATCAAGTTTAAACATAGAGAGAATCCCATATTTACAACCCTCAAAGTCTGGAGACAGGTAGCTTTAAACTTGGATTTATTTTGTTTTGTTATTTGGAAACGTTTGCATTCTCTGAAATTATTTTCCATATTGTGTATTAGGGTGGGTCGAAAAAACAAAATTTTGGAAATCGAAATTGAAACCATGTGGAAAACTAATGTATTAGTACCCTGAAAAAGTATAAATAATTTTGTATTGATTGACAAACGCCTTCTAATTGCGCGTTTGCAAAAAGTGTTATAAAAAATTCTTATTTTCAAAGGTTTGATATATTCATACGTGCCAATTTTTTACGGTTTTGGAAATCTTAAGCATTCCAAAATTTTCACAGTCTTTTAATTAACGTTCACTAGACAATAATTTACATTGAATAGGCCCATATTTTCAAAAAACAATTTTGAAATCTATATGAACGATGAAAGAATTTTTTCAGGAATTTGAGGCTTTTTTACTAGTGAAAGTACACTAAACACTAGAAAAAAATCTGATAAGCCAAGATAATCATAAATGAAAACACAGTAAATTTTTAACAAGATTGAATTTTTTGTTTTTGTTTAAATTATCTTTTTTAGCTAAATTTAAAATATATTTATAGCATCTGAGGGCGTTTTAATGATAAAAATACAATAGAAAAAAATTGATAAGTCTATGTAATCAAAAACAAAGATGAGGCCTGTTTTCCAAAAAATCATTTTCGTATTTTTTCAAATAATCTTTTTTCAAATAGCATTAAAAATCTTTTTAACATCTGAGGGCGTTTTAATGATAAAAATACTCTAGAAAAAAATGTATGAGCCTATGTAATCAAAAACAAAGATATAGCCTGTCGTCCAAAAAGTCATCTTCATTTTGAAAAAAGTATTTTTTCAAATTATCTTTTTTCAAATAGCATTAAAAATCTTTTTAACATCTGAAGGCGTTTTAATGATATAAAAATACACTAGGAAAAAAATTGATCAGTCTATGTAATCAGAAACAAAGATAAGCCTGTTTTCGAAAAAAATAATTTTTGCATTTTTTCAAATTATCTTTTTCCAAATAGCATTAAAAAAATTTTTTAAATATCTGAGTGCGTTTTAGTGATAAAAATTTTCTTCTAGTAAAAGCACACTAGAAAAAAATTTGATAAGCCAGGATAATTATAAATGTAAACACGGTAAATTTTTAAAAAACTGAGTTTAACGTTTTTTTAAAGTATCTTTTTTCAGCTGACTTTAAAAAATATTTATAACACTTGAAGACTTTTGACTGATAAAAATACACAAGGAAAAAAATTGACAAGTCTATGTAATCAAAAACAAAGATAAAGCTTGTTTTCTAAAAAGTCATTTTCGTATTTTTTCAAATTATATATTTCCAATTGGCATTTCAAACTCTTTTCAACTTGCCAGGGCTTTTTAATAGTAAAAATACACTATAATAAAACTTGCTAAATCTAGAGAATCGAAAAAAGGAAGGCAGCGAGTTTTAAAAGAAATTATTTTTCTATTTTTTGCAATTATTTTTTTAAACTTGGCTTTGATAATATTTTTAAACACCAGAGTGCTTTCAGTTAATAAAAAGACAACAGAAAAAATTTGCTTAATTAAAATAATTAAAAATCAGTAATTAGCATACTTTGTAATTGCTTATTTTATTTTTACTTAATTTTTTTCGAAAACAAATTACTCATTCCGCAATACATTTTTCCGGTGTATATTTATTAATGGAAAACACTCAGGTGTTTAAAAATATTATCAAAGACAAGTAAAAATAAATAATTTTAAAAAATTCAAAAATAATTACTTTTAAAATTTGCCGCATTCCTTTTTTCGATGCTCTAGACTTGCTAATTTTTTTTCTAGTGTATTTTTACATTAAAATGACCTAATGTTAAAAAATTCTTTTAATGCTATTTGGAAAAAGATAAGTTGAAAAACTACAAAAGTTATTTTTTGGAAAACAGGCTGTATCTTTGTTTTTGATTACATAGACTCATACATGTTTTTCCTAGTGTATTTTTATCATTAAAACGCCCTCAGATGTTAAAAAAATTTTTAATGCTATTTGAAAAAAGATAATTCGAAAAAATACGAAAATGACTTTTTGGAAAAAAGGATATATCTTTGTTTTTAATTACATAGACTCATACATTTTTTTCTAGTGTATTTTTATCATTAAAACGTCCTCAGATGTTATAAATATCTTTTAAATTCAGCTGAAAAAATAACTTTAAAAAACACAATGTTCAGTCTTATTAAAAATTTACTGTGTTTACATTTATGATTATCCTGGCTTATCAATTTTTTTTCTAGTGTACTGTTACTAGTAGAAAAAGCTTCAAATTCCTGAAAAAATTCTTTCATCGTTCAAATAGATTTTAAAATTGTTTTTTGAAAACACAGGCCTATTCAATGTAAATTATTGCCTAGAGAATGTTAATTAAAAGGCTGTAAAAATTTCGGGAGACAGCTAAGACTTTCAAAAACGTAAAAAAAATTGGCACATACGGAAGTATCAAACCTATGAAAACAAGAATTTCTTCAAACACATTTTGCTAACGCACAATAGAAGGTGTTTATCAATTGACATCAAATTCTTTGTACTTTTTCAGAATCCTAATACATGAAGAGACTTTTGGTTTCAATATTTGTTTCATACTATATTCATAATTGATATAAAATGTAAGAATTTAGGGATAGTCAAGGTACTGCTATAAAAGTTCCTACTACAATAGGAGATCATGATATTTCTGTATGTATTATTATAAACTTGAGTGAGCAAAAATTAGTATTTACGTTTATTATTATTTATCGGCATTTGGAACTCGAAAGTTCATTGCCTCATATACCCGAGACCGCCACGCGTTTCTATCCTGTGCATCATCCATCCACTCATTATAATCATATCCTAGTTCTACCAAAT
>JBAGKK010500396.1:0-14837 GCA_037177015.1 Euceroptres primus | reverse complement strand
GACTGCCCGAGCGATGTAGGCCGGTCAAGGGACGCTCGGGGGGGAGACAGAATCAGTGAAGCGTGAACGGTGCGTTCGATCGATGTGCACTCAATCCATTAATCAGTGTAATACAAAAATATGAATTTTTATTTCAACTGACTTTCATTTTTGTCTTAAATTCAATCATTTTTTAACTATCTTCTAAAAAAAGCTGCTGAAAATAAGGTAAGCATTAAGCAATCTATGTGACTGAATTTCAGCCGAAATAACGAATTACCGACAGGGTATAAAAAATATTCGGCAATCCTATTTTAAAACAAACAAAGGTATCAAGTTGAAACTTGAGAGAATGATAGAAAATATGAATGGGCACATCTGTTATGTCATTTTTTCAAAATGAAAGAAAAAATTTTTTAAATATTTTTTTTCAAAATTTTGAAAAAATGACACGTAACAGATGTGCCCTATTATATTTTCTATCATTCTCTTAAGTTTCAACTTCATATTTTTGTTTATTTAAAAATAGGATTGCCGAATACTTTTTATACCCCGTCGGTAGTTCGTGACATCATAACGTATCACACGCCCTTAAATGAGTTAGAAGATGATGCCATTGGCGCCGCGAAATCTCTTCTTTAATCTGAAGATGGCGCCACGCGAACTCAGGTTATAATTCTAATGGACGATGAACATTTCATCTTTTATGTGCGCTCATGGCAAAATGGTAAGATCCACCATTTGAAGTTGAGAGATCCGAGTTCAATTCCCGCGACGCACGGTGTGGCCAGAAACACTTTTTGTGGACAAAAGTCTGTCTACAAGACAATTTTCAATATATTTTGATGTTTTTTTTTTCAAAATGACCGTAAGGCTTCCAGGAATAACGAGTTGTTATAGAAAATTCACTTTGACCAAACACAAATTTTTTATTTAACAACAAAATAAACAATATTTTATTCCTAACTTTTCAGATGCACCTTTTTTTTAAATCTTCAAATTGACTAAAAAAGAGCTTAAATCAGTGTAAAAACCATCTAGCAATAATTTTCTGCAAGTTAGAGTAAGAAAAAAAGAATTTTTTATAATGTTTTAAACAAATTAATGAACAACAGCCATTTTCTCGTGATTCGCAATGATTAGTTGTTTGAAATTCATAGTTTTTATATAAAATATGAGAGAAATTAATGTCTAATTGCGATTAGTTAAGAATAGCTGCTGTTTGAGAATTATTTAAACAATTTTTATAAACAAATACACAGTTTCTGTATGTCACAATGAATAGACTCAATTTTTTTGCAGAATCAACCAAAAATGTCTTGTCAAAGACTCCTTGCTGTCATTTTCTAAAAATTAAAAACAACTGTTAATTATTTAAAAGTATCGAACAGTATTTTATACCACGAGAGCCGAAAAATCATGTCAAAGTTGAGATTTTAAGGTTAGAGTGGTATAAACAATATTTATAAATAAATTCACACTTTCAACATTATTTAACGAATAGGTCCAATTTTTTGCGGAACCAACTAAAAATGTATTGCCAGTGACTCATAGCTGCAATTTTGTTCAAATTAATAAAAAATATTAATTAGTTAAACGATTTTTATAAATAAACGCATATTCTGATCATTTTTCCAAGAATAGGCTCTATTTTGTTAGCGAAATCAACTAAAAATGTATTGCCAATATCTTCTTGCTATGATACTTTGCCAATGAACAAGAACAGTTAATTATTTAAACAATTGTTATAAAGAAATGTACATTTTGGCCACCTTTGCACGAATAGGCTTATTTTTTCATAGGATAAACTAGAAATGTCTTACCAATGGCTCTCTTTGTAATATTTGTTCAATTAACAAGAACTGTTGATTACTTAAACAATATTTATAAACAAATTCACATTTTGACTATTTTTCCATGATAAATAGTTTTTTTTTGTGAAATGAACTAAAAATACCAAGGATTTGACCAAGGTTTTGACCTTGATTTTTTAGTTCATTCCACAAAAAAAAAAAATTTATCATGGCAAAATGGTCAAACTGAGAATTTGTTTATAAATATTGTTTAAAGAGTCAAGACTTTTTCGTATTTAGTAAAGTATGACAAGAAGGAATAATTGGCACTACATTTATTGTTGATTCCGCAAAAAGAATTAATATTTATCCAAGAAAATTTTCGATTTGTGAAGGCAAATGAAGTTGAAATGAAAAACTCATATTTGATGGGTTGGCATGGGTTTGCTAACCTCATCAGGCATTAACAATCACTGGATAAAACATAATTTTAACGCGTCTAAGACTAGAGAGAAATGAACCCATTTTTTTTCAACCGAGCTGACGGTGTAAAGTCAGCTCGTTTGTTCCAAAAATGGGTTCATTTCTCTCTAGTCCTAGACGCGTTAAAATTATGTTTTAACCAGTGATTGTTAATGCCTGATGAGGTTAACGAACCCATGTCAACGAAACATCGCTCATTTCGACAAATCAAATATGAGTTTTTCATTTCAACTTCATTTGCCTTCACAAATCGAAAATTTTCTAGGATGAAACTATGGAAGGCTTTTCTATGATTTCTTCAATTAATATTTATCATGGAAAAATGGTCAAACATTGAGTTTGTTTATAAATATTGTTTAAATAATCAGTAGTTCTTGTTAATTGGACAAATATTACAAGAAGAAGTCATTGGTAAGATATTTCTAGTTTATTCCACGAAAAAAAATAAGCCTATTCATGCAAAAGTGGCCAAAATGTACATTTCTTTATAAAAATTGTTTAAATAATTAACTGTTCTTGTCCATTGGCAAAGTATCATAGCAAATAATCATTGACAATATATTTTTAGTTAATTTCGCTAAGGAAATGGAGCCTATTCTTGGAAGAATGGTCAAAGTGTGCATTTATTTATAAAAATTGTTTAAATAATTAATATTTTTTATCAATTGAAACAAAATTACAGGTAGGAGTCAATGGCAGTACATTTTGAATTGGTACCACAAAAAAATTGAGTAATTTGAAAAAAATGACAACAAGTTGCCTTTGGCAAGACATTTTTAATTGATTCTGCAAAAAATTGAGCCTATTCATTGTGACATAAGAAAACTGTGTTTTCTTTTTGTCTATAAAAATTCTTTAAATAATTTTCAAACACCAGCTATTCTTAATTAATCGCAATTAGGTATTAATTTCTCTCATATTTTATATAAAAACTATGAATTTCAAACAACTAATCATTGCGAATCACGAGAAAATGGCTTTTGTTCATTAATTTGTTTAAAACATTATAAACAATTTTTTTCTTACTCTAACCTACTGGAAATTATTGCTAGATAGTTATTACACTGGCTTAAACTCTTCTTCAGTAAATTTGAAGATCTTAAAAAAGAAAAAGTACATCTGAGAAGTTAAGAAAAAAATATTGTTTATTTTGTTGTTAAATAAAAAATTTTTGTTTCGGCAAAGTGAATTTTCTGTACTAACTCGTTATACCTGGGTGCTTTACGGTCATTTAAAAAAAAACATCCGAATCCATGGAAAATTGGCTTGTAGACAGACTTTTGTCCACAAAAAGTGCTTTTGGCAACACTGTGTGACGGGTAAAAATGTTTATAATATATTTCGGGTTTTAAGGATTATTTGTTCTCTAAAATTTGGAACAATGATAGTAAAATAATTTAATAATGTATGTATATCTTGTAAACAAACAGAGACATTTTTTGGCAGTAATTCAACAGAGGCTGACTTTCAACAAAGAAATTATTAATGTCAACCATGGTAACTTATGACTTTAATCCTATAATTGAAGGCTGAAAATTATTTTCGCTAGGCTTCTTTAGGTTAAAGTCGGTCAATATTTGTAATCTCGTTTGTAACTGAAAGTCAGATTTCCATATTACTGTGTTGGTTGATTTAAAAAACCCTTTGGTTAAGTGAATATATATAACCCCTTTTATAAATAAGAGGGTTAATTAATCAAATGTAATCAACCAAAGTTCTTGGTTGAATCGTTTTGTCCTCGAGTTTATCAATTTAACAAAATAGTCTTCAGATTGAACCAAATATTTTGTTGATAATAATCATTTATCATTTTAAATAATCTCAATGCTCAATTTTTACCTAAAATTTTATTGAAGTTATCCAAGTGCTTAATATTAGAATTATTGTTGTTTGGGACAACGATATTACTTTTTTTTCTATAAAAATTGAGAGACAATTAAAGTTAGAAGAATTTTTGCAAGTTGCAATCAATGTTTCGGAATGTAACAGTGTTTCTCGGCTCCTCTATAATTAGTATCAAATAAATTTAAGGGCCGAAAATCGCTAGTGAATTGGCTAAAGAAACGCCTGTAATATAATTGAATGTTCGATTTCAACCTGTCGGTATTCATGATAGCTACTTTGGTAGATTTATTAGAGAAGTGCTTGAGCAGGTGCAGCATTATTACACTGACGTTAGTGATTCGCGTAATTATATATATGAGAAAGGGTAAATTTGTAGAGGCGCTGAAAGGAGCTGACTCGATAATTTCATGGTCAGTGACGACTCAATCTTTGGTAACACATATACTACTCTACCATTTTCTTGCTACATTTCGTACAACAAGAAATGGGACGAAAAAAAACTCTTTTTGAAAAGTTCGATTGTTTAGATGTTATAGATAAATTTTTTTTATAAACAAATACAACGACTCTCTCAAAACATTACTATGCACACTGTTAATGAGTTAACTTAATGATCATCAATTTAATGCACTTTTAATATATACGCGTCATCTAAGGTGGCCCAAAGAAGGTCAGGAATATCAGAAGTTGGTCGAAGATCTTTGGATTTTTATGCCAATTGGCTGAACTTTAGTGTTAGGCGAAGGAATTTACTGTGCCAAATGGTTTTCAAAAATTTTTTAAATTCCGAGAGTTAAATTTTGAGGCTCGACTTTTTTCAAAGCAAAATATCTCCAAGATCATTCTACCGATTTTGTTCATTTTTTAGGCATAACATAGAATTTATAAATATTTAAAACGAAATAAAAATAGACAATATTTTTCAAAAATTTGACCACAAAAAAACTCCAAAAAAATTTGAATTTAATTTTTCTGTCAGTCGGACCCCTATGATTTTAATTAAATACAAATATTTGGATTCCTTGTTATTTTCTGCGTTGATTAAAAGAAATAAATTTAATGAAGAGTCTGAAATTGTTGGAAATAAAAATTGTTTAGTGTTCATACGTGGACTTTACAAGGCAAAATTCAGGACAAATAATGAAGATGACCCGGTAGGAGAATGATTCTAAGTGCTGCCTCAAAAATTTTTAAGTTTAAAGCATGAAAAAAGTCAAAAATTTTTTCCTTATTTAAAGCAATTATTTTTATTCGTAGCAACAAGAAAATACGAAACTATTTGCACTATCATTTAATACATCTTTTAGAAATATGTGAACAAATTTGAAACAATTTTTTTTATTTAAGTTTGTGATTATGTGTATAGACAATTGAAAATTATAGTCTTTTTGTCAATCTTTAGAGATTTCTATTCGCCATGATTTTTTAAACATAATATTGCTAGCAAACTTTGTTGCTCGGAAATTCATGTACTAAGAAAAAAATTAAAATGTTCACAATTTTTAAATGTTAAGAAAATTAGCTCGAAAACTCTTCTTTTTGATATTTTTACTCGAAAATTGAAGTTTTTCAAAATTAACAATTAAAAATTTAAAAAATTGGTGTAACTATATTTTTAAATTATAATACGAATTGCGCAAATTCTCTGAAGGTTTGTGTTCAATAGATAAAACTCTTCTCTAAATATCACTATTATAAACTCGAAAAACTAACGACTAACTAACGTTAATAGCTCCTTTTTTCAAACAAGTTGATCAAAGATTAATTACCAACATAGAACGTTTAAAGCACAAGGTTCAAGTTTTGTTTTAATTCCATTTCAAAATGTCCAAAACTTCTGGTTTTTAAATTAGGAATGATTAAAAATTACTGAAAATGTGCTCTCCAGGGATATTAACACTTATTTTCTCAAAAAATTTGACATCACAGGCACTTTTTGAGACCACATTCGTGTTGAGCGCATTTCTTCGTGTGAAAAAACGTCATTGAATATAGATGTAATTAATATAGTGATGCATTTCGAAATTTTTTTGAGACAAATTCGAGATTTTCTCGAAACATGATCAGATGAGATCAAAATTGAATGGAGATCGCGAATCTCAAATAAAAAAATTCGAGATCTCGAGTCAAGATTCTCGAATTTTTATTCAAGATTCTCGAATTTTTTATTCGAGATTATCGATCTCTATTCAATTTTAAACTCATCTGGCCATTTTTTGAGGAAATCTCGAATTTGTCTCGAAAAGTCTCGAAATGCATCACTAAATTAATATCTTAAAAAATATTATTTTACAGCATAGAAACCATCGTTCTGGTTTGTCACCATTTTCCGTGTGTATTTATATAATTATTTATTTTTTGATAGTGAAATTCTATCTAAAGTTGAATATATCCGGAAAATAATTTTTACTTCAAACATTTTTGGTCACGATTAACTTGTTTTGAAAAAGAGCTTTTAACGTTAAGAAAAACATTCTATGGAGTTTATAATTTGCGATATTTAAATAACGGTTCTATCTATTGATCTCACACTGCAATAAACTTGCACAATATGTATTAAAATCTAAGTATAAAGTATATATATGTATAGTTAAAAGAATGGCAATATCTAGTATTACGGAAATCTCCGCACAACTAGCACACAACATAGCGTGGTCCGAGGCCATTGTTACGAAATTTTGCACAACATAAGCCTGCACCCCCTTTATGTTGCATGCTCTTTGTACGGAAACGTCTGTAAGAATTTCCTCAGTCTAAAATAATTTTAAACATTTTTTGCAACCTGTAAGGAGCGAAAAACTTCTATTTTTTAGTAAAAATATCCAAAAGAGAGAAATTTTTGCGTTAATTTTCCTGACATTCAAAAAATGTTGACATTTTTATTATTTTTTTATTATATCAACATCCGAGCAACAAATTCTGCTAGCAATATTATTTTTGAAAAAATCATGGCGAATAGAAATCTCTCACTGTTTGCAAAGAGACTATATTTTTCAATTGTCTATAGACATCACAAACATAATTAAATAAATTGTTTTAATTTTTTTCATATATCTTTATTGGATGTAATAAATGATAGTGCAAATAGTTTTGTATTCACTTCTTGATACAAATAAAAGAATTGCTTTCAAGACGAAGACCATTCTCCGACATTTTTCATGTTCTAAACTTAAAAATTTTTGATGCAGCACTTAAAATCATCCGATGTAATTCTCCAGAAAGGCA
The DNA here is from genome assembly GCA_037177015.1 of Euceroptres primus. Classification (NCBI taxonomy): domain Eukaryota; kingdom Metazoa; phylum Arthropoda; class Insecta; order Hymenoptera; family Figitidae; genus Euceroptres; species Euceroptres primus. The sequence continues at coordinate 7,512 of JBAGKK010500396.1, read as the reverse complement.
AACTTCAACATTTGTCCTATATTTTGAGAAAGTCGAAAAACGTTTTGAATTTTCAAAAAAAGCCTTTTTTGGATCACCCGGCACCCTAGTATAACCATGTAAAGGAAATTTGATATTTGTGCGCCTGATTTAATTTGAATAAATACACAAAATATATTAAGATTACTTATAAGTATATGTCAATTAATCTTATATAAGATTTAATATACCTTGCATGTTAAATTTAATAACTATATAAAGTCAACAACTATTTTTTATAAAGTATGGAAATGTGGACATTGGAAATTATTCGTGTAAATTTCGTAATGTTTATAATGCACGATTAAAATTCAGGTCCACGTTGATTCATGGAATGAAAAACGGAAATGTTAAAACGAACAAGCCCTAGTTTTGATGCAATAGTGTGATAAAATCGATAAAAAAATGTTTCTGCTTAAACTTGAACAAAATCCCCTTCAGTTCCCATATTACTTTGTGTTCATACGACATTCATACAAGTTTATACGCGCGATTGACCGAGTCGAGGGACGACGAATGTCACAAAGGTTTATCCGTATTATTTAAAATTCATCCGGTTTCCCATGCAATGCTTCTTTTATGGGTTCTCTAAAATGCCTTCAAATATATTAGGGAATATAACTACACGAGGTTTTTTTCCTTCTTGATTTACTTTAAAAAAAATTAAAAAATTAATAAATTCTTTCACGAACTATGAAAAAAATTTAATTGTGGTAAGAAACACTGTAAACAAATATAAATTCAGAATTGGTATGAAAAATGACCCTTACATTTTTTTCGCTTTCTCTTTTTGTCTGTTTCAAATAAAATTGAAGACATGAGAATAAGGTAAAGACTACTTTTTTCTAATCCTTTAACCTTTTCAAAAAATTCGATTAGACAAACAGACCTACACGAAAGCTCTTTTTGGGTTTCAGGGGGTCTTAAAATGTGAAGATCTTCCTTAAAAGAAGAGAGGGTAAAAACCTACCTTCTCATATGATGAAAATATTGAAAGTACATGAAATAAGGATGCTTTTATAAAAAATGAAATAAAAAAAGGTTTACATTGGACGTTGGGCCTTTAATATGAAATTCCTTTATTTACAATTTTACATCCTAGAATTTCGTGTTATATGTGGAGTATACGTGAGTGTATGAATGCGTAAAAATACTACCTGTGGGTATTCATCCCCTCTTCAGCCTTCACCCGACCATACCAATCTCGATCTTCATTTCATTCTTTGACATGTATTATGCAGAAAGGTTCATTGTTGGATTGTCGCTTCCCAATGAATCAAAGAGGGTGGCTCACAGTGAAACAGTCATTTTATTCCGCATAACTTTCCAGCTTTCCGGTTTTCGTTTTATTCTGAAATGGCTTCCAATTACCGAAAACTAGTTTTTAATAACACATAAAGTGTAACAAAATTTAAATACTAATATAATATTTAGTTTTAATTAAAAGACTTTTAAAAAAGTGCTACATAATAATGTTAACCATTTCAGGCACACATTTTTTTTAGAGCTAAATACCTTTCTTTTTACTCCAATAAGTATTTTAGGATCTAATCTAAAGAATCAAAAAATAAAAAAATTGAAAATTTTGGACCTTTTTGAATTTTTTTAAGAAACATTTTCAGATATTTCGGTAATTTATGGTAGGTAAATACATAAATTACCATAAATTACAGGTAACTTTACCGGGAAATACTGTAAATTTTAGGAAATTTTTTAATCGAACTTTTGAGCTAAGTTGGGGTTTTGGGCTTTCCGGCGCAACAGTTCGTTTAAAAAATTTCCTAACATTTCCGGGAATTTACGGTTACTTACATAAATTACTGATAATGTCCGGAAATTTTTGTCTGTCGGATTTTTTTATACCAGGTCGAGTTTGCGAACTTTTGGACCAATGAGGTCGATAAATTAATTTCCGGTAATCTATGGTAACTTACCATAAATTATCAAAACTTTTCCGGAAATTTTTGAATGTTGGATTTTGGAGGCCAGGTCGAGTTTTCGGGCTTTCGTGCCCAAAGTACAATTAAAAAATTTTCGGTAATTAAACGGTAATTTATGGTATCTTATCATAAAATATCGAAAATTTCTGGAAATTTTTGGATGTCAGTTTAAGTTTGGTAAAAAAATTCCTAAAATTTTTTAAAATTTACGGTAACTTAACCGTTAATTTATAGTAACTTACTATAAAATACCAAAACTTTCCAAAAATTTTTGGATGTCGGGTTTTAGATGCCAGATCGGGGTTTCAAGCCAAAAACTTCGATTACAAAAATTTTTACGGGAACTAACAGTAACTTGTAGTTATTTACCATAAAATACCGATGCTTTCCGGATATTTTTGGATTCCGGGTTTTGTATGGCAGATCGAGTTTGATAAAACAAATTCCTAAAAGAAATTCCATAAATTACCAAAAATTTCAGGAAATTTTGGGATGTTGGGTTTTGGATGCCAGATCTTGTTTTCGAGCTTTCAGGCCCAAAATTTCGATACAAAATTTTCGGTAATTTATGGGAACTAACGGTAATTTATGATAATTTACCATAAAATACCGAAAATTTCCGGACATTTTTGGATGTCTGGTTTTGGATGCCAGATCGATTTTTATAAAACAAAATTGCTCTAATTTTCTTAAAATTTTCAGTAATGTACGGTAACTTATTATGAATTATAAAAAGTTTTTGAAATTTTTTGGATATTGCGTCTTGGATGCCAGATTAGGTTTTCGGGCTTTCGGACCAAAAATTTAAGTAAAAAGTTTTCTACAATTTTTGTTAATTTACGGTAACTTACATAAATTACCAAAAATTGCCGGTCATTTTTAGTAACTTATCATAAATTTTCAAAAATTTTTAAAATTTTTTGGAGGTTAGGTTTTGGATGCCAGATCGGGTTTGCGAACTTTTGGGCCAATGAGTTCGATAAATTAATTTCCGGTAGTTTATGGTAACTTACCATAATTTACCGAAAATTTCCGGAAATTTTTGGATAAAATTTTCGGTAATTTGCCGGAACTAACGGTAATTTATGGTTAAAATACCGAAACTTTTTAGATATGTTTGGATGTCGGGTTTCGGTTACCAGATCGAGTTTGATAAAACAAAATTTCTCAAATTTTCGGTAATTTACGGTAACTAACGGTAATTTATGGTAATACATTACTAAAAAGTTCCAAAAAATTCTGAATGTAAGAGCGGTTTTCTGAGCTTTTAGGCTCAAAAGTTGTATTAAAAAATTTCTTAAAAATTTTCAGTAATATACGGTAACTTATTATAAATTATAAAAATTTTTCAAACTTTTTGAGTGTTGTGCCTTGGATGCCAGATTAAATTTTCGGACTTTCGGGACCAAAAATTCAATAAAAAAATTTCCGGAAATTTTTGGATTTCGAGTTTTGGATGGCAGGTCAAGTTTTATAATTTTTTCAAATTTTCGGTAACTTTACCGGTAATTTATGGTAACTTACCATAAATTACTAAAACCTTCCGGAAATTTTTGGATGCTGGGTTTTGAATGCCAGGTCGGATTTCTGGGTTTTCGGACCCAAAGGTTCGATTAAAAAATTTCCTAAAATTTCTGGTAATTTACGGTAACTTTAACGGTATTTTATGGCAAAGTTATCATAAATTACCGAAAATTTCTATGCGGTAGCGTGTTATTGACCGTTTTTAATGGTTTTTATTGCCTGCTGCTTTTCTTAATTGATTTATAATATTTTTTTAAAAAGAGATTATATTATAATGAGATTATAAAATGTATATATATATATATATATATATATATATATATATATGTGTGTGTGTGTGTGTGTGTGTGTGTGTGTGTGTGTGTGTGGAGTGGAGTGGAGTTTTAACATGTAGGGGTTTGGATAATTTGTCCCTACTTTTCCTTGCTTTTTGCTGCTCCACAAAGATGAGGATGACATTGATGTTTTGTACATTTCTGTCAAGGTTTGGAAGATATTCAAGGGCGTGGTGACATTTAGCGAAAATTTCATCGACATATCCTTCCGTCGGGATCATGTTAACGCCTCTAGATTCCGGTTTTGGACAATGCTGGACCAAATAGTATTGCCATTTAAAGTACAGTCATTGTTCCTGATTTCCGTTTGCCGTCTGTCCGGCAATCGTCACTCCCCCTTTTTTTTTTTCGTTATACAATTACAGAAATGGTCTAAGGATCGAGTGAAGCCACAATTTAACGATGTTAAATGGGTTAACCATTTCAGTGAGTTTAGTAGGCGGCGCAACCAGACCGGAAAATAATTTTTTTCTAAAACGTGCCTGCTTAAATGGACACCGACTATAATAGCTTTCGTCTCACAATGACCAGTTCAAGATAGATTGCTTGTGATTTTAACAGAAGGATTGAGAGATTGATTTGCTTTCGTTTCAGAAAAATTAGTGGTTCTTGTGAGTCCAGAAGTATTGGAAATGTGATTTTGAATTTTGATATTAGTCAACTGATATAATTGACTGTATTTAAATTTAAATGTACCTAAAATTTTTGCACGAGTGATTTAAAACTTTTATATTCACTGCAATTAACAATATTAAGTTATAATATGATTGTTACACGATTTTGTTTTGTTGGATAATAAAAGGTGCATGAAAGTGTGAAAATGTTCATACAGTTTTGAAAGATGAAAATGTATTGACGAAACTTTACGTCGCATATGTTTCGTAAGAAAAGGGGAAGGTTGTTTCCCAAAAATGATGATGAAAGTACCTAATTTTCTTCCCTTACTTCTTACTCAGCATCCTCCGAACAAACTCTCCCGTTTTCTACTCCATCATTTCTCGATGTCATATTTTTATTAGCACCACGGACCCTCTGGTAAACATATTACACGCTTCTCACATTAGAAGGATAAGATATCGAAAAATGAAGAAGAGAGCAAAAGGATATGAGGAGAAGGAAGCATCTGTCTTCCTTCGTCCCTTCAGTCCTCTTCAATCATCCGCCGTATTTGCTTTCGCGAAATGGCCCGCGCATCGAGAGCTACCTTAACACGTAAATATAGACGTGTGTACACACGTCCCAAGCAGGAAGTGGAATTAATAGGGATACCGAAGTAAATAGGGAAGAAGTCGAGACATCCGCAAGGTTGTGTGCGCTTAAATGAAAATTGCATTTCCTTATTGATAATAACGCTTCCCCTATCAGAAAACTTTTCGAGCAGGTATAATATGTCAACATATTAGCCAATTTACTTTCCTTTTTCCTTTTTCTGTTTCTGAACAATCTTTAATATCAGTATCACGTGACTCTATCACCATCTTCCACTAACTTTTTAACCACATCAAATCATGAATCGCATATTAAAAACTGTCCAAATGTTTTCCCACACGAATGTGTTTTTGCCTCATTAAAATTTAATTTATCCTTTATAAACTGAGTAAATTTTAAATTTCTTAAAACGCTTGGGCTTTTGACGATGACAATCTCACCACGTAACTGGTGTGAATTCACACTGAAAACCCCCTCATGAGGCCCTAGATAGGAACCCACATCTTAGAGAACCATGTGGGAACCCATATGGGAATCCACATAAGTTCCTATATTAAATATTACACGCAACTGGGTCACGAATTGGTCTAGGAACCTATGTGGGAAACAATATGGGAACCTATTTGGGATCTTATATAGATTCCTTTGAATTTCTCTACGTCGTAGCACCATGTCAAGTCTTTATGTCAAGTTACTACTTCAATTTCCTACACAAAAACCCATATTCTTACACATATTTCCTACACCTCAAATCCTTCATGAACACCCTCTTGAAAATCCTCGTTAATCCCTCACTTAATATTGAGGCCCTATACAGGAACCCATATAGGAATTCACAGAGGTTCCTATATTATCGTTTATACTTGCAGTTGGAACTTTTGGTTTTGGGGCCCGAATAAAAGAATTCAATTAATTATTAATTGAATCGTATAAGCAATTGGAACACGAAATGGTATAGGAACCTATGTGGGAACCCATATGGGAACTAATGTGGGATGTTATATAGATTCCGTTAGATTTCCCTACTTCATATTTTTTATCAAGTTCCTATGTCATTTTACTACATAAAAATCCATATTAAAACCCTCGGTAGATTCCTTACACATACTTCCTGCATCTCAAATCCCACATGAAAACCCTCTTGAAAATCCTTGTGGAATCCCTCATTTAATATTTTCTACTTGAAATCCCACACAAAATCGCATGTGAAACCCTCGTGGGATCCACGTTCGATTCCACATGAAAACCCTCGTGGGATTTTCTGCAAATACTTCCTACCAGCTACCTCAACTCCTGCATAAAAACACATTTTAAAACCCTCGTTGGATCCCATACGTGAAGCTTTCCTCTGTCAATTCCTAAATATTATTTATCATATTCCTATATATACATGAAGCTTCACATGGGATTTAAGAATGTTTTGCAAGTTAAGATAGAAATTGAGTTGGGCAGTATTTGGAGAGGATCCCACAAGGGTTTTCATGTGGGATTGAACGTGGAGGGATTTGATGACAGTTTTCATGTAGGATTTGAATATAGGAAATATTTTAAAGGCATTCAAGGATGGTTTCATATGGGATTTCATGTAGAAAATATTAAGTGTGATTTGTGGTAGGAAATATGTATAATGATTTCATGAGAGTTTTCATGTGGGATTTGACGCAGAAAATATTTTAAAGAAATCCCGCGAGGGTTTCATATGCAATTTTGTGTGGGATTTCAAGTAGGAAATATTAAGTGATGGATCTCACGAGAATTTTCAAGAGGGTTTCTGATGAAATTTTGGATGTAGGAAATATGTGTAAGAAATCTACCGAGGGTTTTAATATGGATTTTTATGTAGAAAATTGACGCAAGAACTGGACATAGGGATTTGACAAGGAAATATAAAGCATGGAAATTCAAACGAATCTATGTGGGATCAAAGATAGGTTTCCATATGGGATCCTACATAGATTTTCGTATAGGATCCCAGATATGTTCCCACATAAGTTCCTATACCATTTCGTGTCCGAATTGCGTATACGATAATATAGGAACCCATGTCGCTTCCCATATGGGTTCCTAAGTGGCTCTCCATATGGGTTCCTGTATAGGGCCCCGATTGTCAGTAGGGAAATAAAAAAATGAAAGCGTATGATATTTTAAAAAAGATTTCGACAATAAAACTTATCTGTTATTTAAGGTACTATGGGCACGAAAATACATGTCTCGGGAAAACAGGATTAGTTATACTTTTAAGAACTGTAATATTATTATTGACCGTATTGTTTAAAAGAGATAGTTATTTTTGATGAAAAAATTGATATATACAAAAATCAGTTATTGAAGAAATTTTATCTTCGACCGAACTTTTTTCTTATTGCTACTTACCAAATTTTTTAAAATTACACAATTTTATTGAATACTACACTCGTCGTTGACTAGAGGACCAGCTTCATGGTCGTTCACGCTTCACTGATTCTGTCTCCCCCCCCCCCCCCCCC
>JBAGKK010500385.1:0-14838 GCA_037177015.1 Euceroptres primus | reverse complement strand
AATTTATTAGAATGGCACGCAGGAAAGAATAAAAGGGCTAGAGAGGCTGGAGAAGCTTACGTTAGTCAAAAGAAAATTGGAGGCGTATGAATATACCGCAAAATTCACTTGTCATAATTTTCATTTGACCGAAATTCATGTTACGGAATAATCATTTGCCATAATTTTTATTTATCCGAATTGCCATTCGCAATATTTTTTATTTATTCGAATGTTCATTTGTCACATGTAATTTTGATTTATCCGAATCGTCATATGCCATAATTTCTATTTATCCGAATTATCATTTGTTATAATTTTTATTTGTCCTAATTTTCGTTTCTCTTAACTTTCATTCACTCGATTAGCCATTTGTCCTAACTTTATTTTGTCCTAATTTTCATTTGTCCAAATAGCCTTTTGTTATAATTTTAAATTATCCGAATCGCCATTTATCATAGTTTTTATGTACATATCTGAATAACCATTTTTCATAATTTTTATTTGTCCTAATTTTCGTTTGTTATAATTTTCATTTATCCGAATTGACATTTGTCGTAATATTTGTCCTAATTTTTATTCACTCTAATAGCCATTTATCATAATTTCTATTTATCCGATTTGCTATTTTTCGTAATTTCTATTTATCCGTATCATCATTTGTCCTAATTTTCATTTGCCATAATTCTTATTTTTCTGAATTGTAATTTGTCATAATTTTTATTTGATCTGATTTTCATTTGTCCTAATAGCCATTTGTCATAATTTTTCTTTTGCCTAGTTTTCATTTGTCCTAACTTTCATCTGTCCTAATTTTCGTTTGTCCTAATATTCATGTGTTCGAACAGCCATTTGCCATAATTTTTATTTATCCGAATCGTCAGTTGTCGTAATATTTATGTATCCGAATTGTTATTTGTCATAATTTCTATTAATCCGAATGGCCATTTGTCATAATTTTCAATTGTCCGATTTACCATGTGCCGTAATTTCTTTGTAACCAAATTCTCATTTGTCCGAAGGAACATCCGCCCTAACAATAATGACGCGAGATTCAAATTTAAAATTCTGATTGGATGAATATGAATTTCGCGCCATTTTTGGTTCCCTCGGGCAAATTAAATTCAGGACAAATGAGAATTCGGTTACAAAGAAATTATGGCACATGGTAAATCGGATAAATGAAGATTATGACAAATGACGATTCGAATAAATAGAAATTATGGCAAATAATAATTCGGATACATAAATATTATAACAAATTATTTGGATAAATAAAAATTATGGCAGATAGCTGTTCGAACAAATGAAAGTTAGGACAAACGAAAATTAGGACAAATGAAAGTTAGGACAAACGAAAATTAGGAAAAATAAAAATTATGACATGGCTATTATAGGACAAATGAAAATTAGGACAAACAAAAATTAGAACAAATAAAAATTATGACAAATGACAATTCAAATAAATGAAAATTATGACAAATGAAAATAAGGACAAATGATGATGTGGATAAATAGAAATTATGGAAAATATCGAGTCGAATAAATAAAAATGATGAAAAATGGCTATTCGGGCAAATGAAAATTAGGACAAATAAAAATTACGACAAATGTCGATTCGGATAAATGAAAATTATAACAAACGAAAATTAGGACAAATAAAAATTATGACAAATGATTATTCGGGTACATAAAAATTATGATAAATGGCGATTCGGATAATTTAAAATTATAACAAAAGGCTATTTTGATAAATGAAAATTAGGACAAATGAATGATTAATCGAGTAAATGAAAATTAGGAGAAACGAAAATTAGGACAAATAAAAATTATGACAAAGAATTCGTATAAACAGAAATTATGGCATATGGCGATTCGGATAAATCAAAATTATGACAAATGAACATTCGACTAATTAAAAATTATGACAAATGATTATTCGGCAACATGAATTTCAGTCAAATGAAAATTATGACAAGTGAATTTTGGGGTACATTCATGCGCCTCGGAAAATTGAATTGCCAGCAGTAAAACCTCCAGAGCCGGTAATATCGAATATAATATTTAAAAACAATAAAATAAATAAATGAGCTATAAATAATTATCAAAAATTGTACTGAAAAATAATACTAAAAAATTGCTCAAGAAATTACTTAAAATGAACATTTTTATTCATTATGATATCATCAAATAGAAACAAATTAAGATTACAATGTTATTTTTATTTTAATAACTTTCTTTATAACCTTTCTATTTGTTTATAGGTTAGGTATCGAACATGAAATGAAAAAAAAAACAAATGAAACAATTTAATACGCTTTAATTTAAATACTCTGATTTTTCAAAATACTACGACACTTTTAAATAGCTAATTTATGAGTAAACACTTAGCAAAACTTAATTTTATTCACTGAAATAGGTGCAAAAAATAATAAACAAGAAGGGAGTGTCGATAACTCAATTTCATCAAAAAGTGGACTTCGAACCGTTTGTTTTTCCCTGGCTCAATTATATTTCAATAGTTGTAATTATAATTAAACAGTTATGTTTCAATAGTTGTAATTATAATTTAACTTTTTATTTTTTTATTTTAATTTTATTTATAATTTAATTTTATATAATAATTATAATACTACAAAATTATAATATTATCAGGGATCACAGTCAGTCCCCTATTCCCCTTTTTTTCCTATTTTCCCCCTTTCCCCCTATTATTCTCCAAATCTCTTACACTAACTTTTTTTAGAGTTTCATTCCTTTCTCCTTTTTTATATTCAAAGTTCCGAACAATTTTTCAAGAATTATGATAAATAGAAACTTGTTTCATTCAAAATCTCGTTTAATGTTTCTTTAAATTTTTCATAATTTCTAAATTGTTAAAATCTACGAAAATCTCCAAAAGTCTTTTAAAATCCTCCCGAATCTTTAAAATTGAGTTAAAATCCTTAAAACTTCTCCAAAATATTTGAGACTGTTCTAGAATCTTCTGGGTTCTCCTACAATAATTTGATAAAATAATATCCCAAAATTCTTCATTATTCTACAGTCTACAACATATACTAGACTCTTCCAGAACCTTCTAAAACTTTTTAAATATTTCCGTAATCTTCTGAAATTTTTTACAGAATCTTTTAGAATCCTCCAAAGTCTACCAAAGATTACCGCAATTCTCTCAAATTCTCTAAAATACTCTAAACTGTTGTAAAATCTACAATCACTTAGATTCTTCTGGATTATTCCATAATCTTCTAGAATGTTCTGGGTTCTCCTACAATACTCTTGGCCAAAGATATTGTTATGGAATTTTCCGTGCAACTAGCATACAACACAAAGGGGGGACAGGCTATTCTTACCAAAAATTCCGTAAAAATATCCTCGGCCCATACTAGGTTGTGGGCTAGTTGTACGGAAATTTCCGTAATATTAGACACTGCCAATGATCTTATACAAACTTGAAGAATTCTTAACACAATTTTAAAGAGTTTTTAATACAATCTTAAACAATTCCTAAAAATTCTTTAATATTCTACAAAATATATAGGGCATTATTTCTCAAGTGTACCCAGCCCAAAAATGAATTTGTCCAAAATTGGGCTCAAATTTACATAAAGTTTAGTCCTATTAGATTGCACTTCAAAAAAAAAAAAAAATAAATAAATAAAATTGATCAGTTTAATCAAAAACTCGCCAAGGTAGAGGGAGTGAAATTTTTGTACTTTATGTATGGCATATAAAAATTTTTGACCCAAACGTTTTCGATAGATTTTTTCCCAATCTTTCGAATGAAATAAAAAAAAATTGAAAAATTCAAAATTTAGCCATCATTTTTTGAAATCAAAAATTTTTTTGATGTTTTTTAATGTTCGACCCTTTTTTAAAAACGAAAATTCGAAAAAAATTTTTTGTTGATTTTAGAATTTTTTGAAAATCTTCAAAAATGAAATTTTTTAAAAATCTTCAAAAATGAAATTTTTTAAATTTCATTAATTGCGTATTTTTAACGTGCAATTTACTTGTAATGCACATAATATAGTAAGCATAAATATTATTTGTATATTAAAAATGCACAAATAAACAAATTTAAAAAATTTCATTTTTGAAAATTTTCAAGAAATTCTAAAATCAACCAAATTTTTTTTCTGATTTTCTATTTTTACAATATTGTCTGCTATGAAAGACTATACATGCAAAAAAATGTCCGAATTTTTTTCGCGCATAGGAAATTTTTTTTGAATTTACCGGGTTACTTAAAATTCAATTTTTCAAAAACAACAAAAAACGACATTTTGCGATTTAAGTATCTGAAAGTAAGCATCTCAAGCTTTATTTTTAGTTAAGAAAGAAAGCAAAAAAAAGGGTAGAACTTAAAAAAAATCAAAAATATTTTTGTATTTCAAAAATGATAGCTAAATTTGGAATTTTTCAAAATTTTTTATATGCCGTTCATAAAAAGATACATTCGAGCCCCGGTTAATTTACCACCGGTATACCAGTTCCAGGAATTCTCGCCGAAGGTGAGGGGTCCAAGCGGACGAGAAAGCTGAGCTCGGAGCTCAGCGGAGTTGCGCAAGTACCGTAGTCACAAAGCGTGTAGTACTCTGAGCGGATAATTTCGTCAGTTCGCTTCCAGTGTTTTGGTTATACGTTATATATCATAATTAATAAATAATAATTAAAATATATCTTAAAATTAAAGTAAACGTTAAATTAAACTTATATTTAAAAAATATTTATTACTCGTGACTCCAGTGTATTTATATCCGAAATAGAGGCTCTTTGCGTAAAGTACAAAAATTTCACGCCCTCTACCGTGGCGAGTTTTTGACCAAACTGATCAATCTTTTTTTTTTTTTTTTTGAAGTGCCATCTAACAGGGCTAAACTTTTTGTAAATGTACCTGAAGTTTTGAAAGTTCAAATGAATGAACTTTTTTTCTTAACTCAAATTTATCTTGAAATATCGTTAAATCTATAAAATAAAGAGAAATATCATGTTACATTAGTTTCTATATTGATAAACCAATATTTTAGAACAAATTTGAGTTTAAAATGAAATCAAATAAAAATTTCGTTCATTTGATCATTAAAAACTTCAAGCGCATTATTCTGAACTGCATTAGAATTTCTAGAATTCTGCAGAATCCTTTAGAACCCTTTTAAGATTTAAGCCTACAAAAGACTCCAATAATCTTGAAGAATTTTTCAGACTGTTTTCATAATCTTCCTAAAATTCTGTAGACTTTTTGAGTCTTAAAAAAAAAGTCTGGAAGAGAATAGAAGATTTTAGAACTTTATGGAAGATTTCGGAAGAATCAGGATACCTCTGGGAGATTCTAAAACACTCAAAAATCTAGATTGTATAGAATTTTTTGGGATTTCGATGTATCTGAAGTTCTGAGCGTATGAACGGAAATTTTTTTTCATATCCAAAATTTATCTTGAAATATTGTTTCAGCTACAAAATAAAAAGAAGAATCATAAGCTTTTTTTATTATTACAATAGTTTCTGTATAATTATACCAATATTTTAGAACAAATTTGAGTTTAAAATGAAATCATATAAGAATTCCGTTCATTTGAACGTTCAGAACTTCAGGCACATGATTTCGAAAGATTTAATGAATCTACAAATTTATGAAAAATTAAAAATATTCTAGAAGATTTAAAAAACTTGTTGGAAAGTCCAAAAGTCATGAAGGATTTTAGAAAATTTTAGATCATTCCAAATATTCTGAAAGTTTAGAAATTTGAGGAGTGTTTTATTCTAGTGTTTAGAAATTTGAGGAGTGTTTTATTCTAGTGTTTAGAAATTTGAGGAGTGTTTTATTCTAGCGTTTAAAAATTTGAGGAGTGTTTATTCTAGACAGGAATCTAAGATTTATGAGGGTTTTTAAGATTCTGGAGAAATGCAGCTTCCTTCGTATTTTTAAAAGCAAAAAAACTTCTTCATTTTCTTAAATACCCTTTTTCGTACAAGAAATCTCCTATTTTCCCTAAAATTGAACTACTGAACCACTGTGATCCCTACAGTAAATAATTATAATTATAACGGCAGATAACGGTTAGGAAAAATGAAAAACTAGTCTGGGAAAAGTTAGGGATAGTCAGAGAATTTTGAAATTGGGATTTTGTAGCAATCCTGGTTTATCCTTTCAGCAGAATGAAAAATCGATAAAAACAGCCTGGGGGTTTTCAAAATTCTCTATTTTTTGAACCTGCGTCGAAACTTTATGAAGTGTTTGCCTGTACTTTATTTTTCACGATATGAACCACTTTAGCATTTTCTGCTACAAATGGAATAGTAATTACATTTGCCAATTTCGCAGGTGCTTTTGACCCATATGTGTTCTGTTTGTAGGCAAACAAACCTTATATTTGGATTTAAAACATTTTTTACCGGCACTAATACTCATACTAGAGCCAATGTTTTGCTTCTTTGGTAAGTACTATCCTCAAATAATAAAACATTTATGTGTTTACTTACTGGTGCGCGGTCATTTACCGATATGCTTTCACCATCGATGTGTTATTGTGAATTTAAATCAATTTTTATACACTGGAAAACTGTGCAAAAGTAGTTCACTAAAATTTCAAAAGTTTTTATGCATTGTATAGAAAATTATCATGAAAAATAATTTAAACTAAATTGGCAATTTTTAAACTCATGCAGAAAATCAGTTTTTTTTTATTTTTATCCCACAAATTTGTTATTCCAAACACAGGGATCACAGTGGTTTAGTAAATCAATTTCAGGAAAAATAGGGGATTTCTTGTTCGAAAAAGGGCAAAGTTTAAAAAGGGGAAAGTTTTTGCTTTAAAAATTTCAAAGAAGCCAGTAAATGTATTTATTAATGCAAAGGTTTGCTAAGAATAAGTCGACTGCAATTTTCCAGAGTCTTAAAAATTTTCAAAAATTATAAGATTTATGTTTAAAATTTGATAAAATACTCCTCAAATTTCTAGACTCTTAGAATCTTTGAAACTCTCTAGAATTAAAAAAAAACATTCATGAAATCTTCTGGACCTTTCTTCAAAAAATATCCACAATCTTAGACTATTTAGAATCTTCTAGAATATTTTTAATTCTCTGTATACTTTTGAATTTATTAAATCTTCTGAAATCCCTTAAAATCCCTTTACAATCTTCTAAATTTTTCAGAACGTTTTAGAATCTTTCAGACAGTTTATGATTCTTTGAAAATCTTCTAAAATCCTCCAGCATTTTCTAGGACCTTCTAAAATCTTCCAGGATCTTTTCAACTCTTCGAGAGATATCCAGACTTTTTCAGTCTTTTAAAATCTTAAAAAACACCCGAAAATCTATTATAATTTTCAAAAATATTTTACACTATTTCAGAATCTTTTAAAATCCTCAAGAATCTTTTGAAATCCTTGAAGAACTTCTAAAATCTTTTAGTATTTTCCAATTTTTTTTTTTTAGAACTTTTAAAAAATTTACAGAATTTGAGGAAGACTCTGAAACAGTTTAGAAGATTCTTCAAGATTATGGGAAACTTCTGTAGATTTTAGAGAGTTTCAAATGATTCTGCAGAATTCTAGAAATTATGGAGTTTAAAATATTCTTGAGGATTCTAGAAGATTCTGAAGCAATTTTGTACATTTTGCAGAATATTAAAGAATTTTATAATATTCTCTCAGAATCTATAAGGATTCTTATAAATTTTAAAAGATTTTGTAAGAATCTAGACGCTTGTAGAAGATTCTAGAACAGTCTCGAATATTTTGGAGAATTTTTACAGATTTCAGATAACTTTTGAAAATTCCAAAAGATTTGAGAAAATTTCGGGCGTTTTTTATAAATTTTGGAGGATTCCGAAAGATTCTAGACGATTATGAAAGTGTCCAGAAGATTCTGGAACAGTTCAGAAGATTTTAGAATATTCTAGAATATAGAATAAAATATTTAAATTTAGTCTTAAATTTAGTCTAAAATATTTAAACAATTTTTAATAGATTCTGAAGAAAAATTCAAGATAAAAAAGCTTTTGAGCGTGAAAGATTAGGAATCAGCCTGAAATTGAAAATTAAGGAAGATTTTAGAAAAATCTAGAGGATTTTGAAAGAGCCTGAACGACGCTGCAAAAACAGTGTAGATTTTTTTGAAAATTCTGGAGGATGTTAGAAGATTTTGGTAGTCTTTTGTAGATTTTGGGACATTCTAAAAGACTGAGGAAAAATCTAGAAGATTTGACTCAGTTATGGAAGAGTTAAGCAGATTTGAAAATTTAGAAATATTGAAAATGGGAATATTTCAAAAAACGTTGCGAGTGTTTCGAAACGTTATAAGTTTTTCAATTTTCTTTCTTAAACTTGAATATTGGAAAATTTCAGAAAACGTTGGAAGAGTTTTTAAACGTCAGAAGTTTCTATTGCTGATAAGTTTTGCAAAATTAATCAAAACTTTGAATTAAAAAAGATAAAAAGGGGGATAAATGAATAAAATTCTCAAAGGAAAAAGAGATTTTAGTGGATATTGAGAATAATAGAAGAAAAAAGGGAGAAAATAGTAGAAAAATGGAAATAAAGGACTGACTGTGATCCCTGCAAACAATGTGATCATCAGCTTTAAGAATTTTTTTACGGTTAGTCTCCCTTAGGACAGGGTGTTTAACGTTTCTCCTTAAAAAAAATTCCAGGACATTTCCAGGTTTTCCAGGTAAAAAATAAATTTTTTCAGGTGTCATTTTTAAATTATTACCATAAACTTTGATGGAAAAAATTTTTTTTCTTCAACCTGTATGACAGAAATAATTTACACAACTAAATGAACCATATAAAATGTTTATTGTACAATTTATGAAATTCTCGTGTTTAGCTAACTATATTTATCGGTTTTAGCTCAAAAAAAAATATTTTTTAAGGTAATATTCTCTAAGAAGAATTAATAGTTTTCTTCTAAGTCGTTTATCAATTTATTGCTTTAGTAAGCGTTTCTACTAATCTTTAATAAAAAAATTACTATTTTAGGAAAAATAGAGCATTTATTTTTCAAAAAAGGAGATTTTGAAAAACCGAAGGCAGTTTTTTTTTAAATGCCAAGAAAACTCAAATTCTACAGGATCAAAAAATCCTCAAAAAACTTAAATTCCTGTCTAGAATTTAATAAAAGACTCCTTTCTCAAATTTCTGAACTTTCGGAATCTTTGGAATGCTCTAAAATTTTCTAAATTCCTTCATGACTTAAAATCTTCTTGAATATTTTTAATTTTCCATAAACTTGTAGATTCATTAAATCTCTCAAAATCCCAAAAAACTCTCTGCAATCTAAATTTTTCAATGTTTTAGAATCTCCCAGTCAAAATTTTAACGAGATTCTGAAAACAGCCTAGAAAATTTTTCAAGATTATTAGAATATTTTGTAGACTTGAGAGGGTTCTAAAGGATTCTTCTGAATTCTGGAAATTTTTATGCAGTTCAGAATAATTCTCTTAAAGTTCTGAACGTTCCAATGAACGAAACCTTTATTTAATTTCGTTTTAAACTCAAATTTGTTCTAAAATATTGGTTTATTAATTCAGAAACTAATGCAATGATAAAGAAGCTTATGATATTTCTCTTTATTTTGTAAATTAAACGATATTTCAAGATAAATTTGAGTTAAAAAGAAAATAAGTTCTATAATAAGATAAATTGGAGTTAGAAAGAAAACAAGTTCGTTCATTTGAACATTCCAAACTTCAGGTACATTTCAGAATATTCTTGAGGATTCTAGAAAATTTAAGAAGATCATGGAAGGGTTCACAAGATTCTGAAATATTATAGTATATATTTTGTAGAATATTATTTTAAGAATTTTTTAAGATTGTATTAGGAATTCTATAAGATTATTGACAGTGTTTAGTATTACGGAAATTTCCGTACAACTAGCACAAAACATAATATGGGCCGAGGCTATTTTTACGAAATTTTCCGTAAAAATAGCCTCTCCCGCCTTTGTGTTGTATCCTAGTTGTACGGAAAATTCCTCGGCCAAGATTATTATAGGAGAATCCAGAAGATTGTAAAAGATCATGGAAGAATCCAGAAGAATCTAAATGATTATCGATTTTACAACAATCTAGAATATTTTGGAGAATTTTTACAGATTTCAGATAAGTTTTGAAGATTCTAAAGAATTTGAAAGAATATCGGTAATCTTTTGTAAACTTTGAAAGATTCTAAAAGATTCTGTAGAAAAATTCTAAAATATTACGGAAGTATTCAGAAAATTTGAGAAGATTCTGGAAGAGTCTAGTATATGTTATAGATTGTAGAATATAGAAGACTTTTGGGAAATTATTTTATAAGATTATTGTAGGAGAGCCTAGAAGATTCAAGTCTCAAATATTTTCGAGAATTTTTAAGGATTTATCAATTTTAAAGATTCTGCAGGATTTTAAGAGAATTTAGGAGACTTTCGTAGATTTTGAAGATTTGGAAATTAAAAGAAATTTAAGAAAACATTAAAAGATTTTTTGAATTATACAAGTTTCTATTTCTCATAAATCTTGGAAAATTATTCGGAAATTTAAATATAAAAGGGGAAAAAGGGAGAAAATGGAATGAAAATATAAAAAAAGTGATTTTAGGAGATTTGGAGACTAGAAGAAAGGGAGCAAAAGGAAAAAGGGGAATAGTGGACTGACTGTGATCCCTGATAACATTATAATTGTTAAGATCATGTGATACAAACTTAAAAATTTTTTTCCTACTTTTTTTTTAACCAACTCACGTCCACACAAAATGAAATATCAAGTTGTAACTTTGGAAGCTTAAATACGAGGCATTAAGGAACGTTTGTATATTCCTAAATGTTTATAAGTACGAAAAAAAATATCCAAAAAATTATAAAAAAATTTATTTTGTAATAATAAACATTTAGGAATACAAAAACGTTCCTTAGTGTCTCCTATTTAAGCTCACAAAGTTACAACTTGATATTTCATTTCGTGTGGACGTGAGCTGGTCCAAACAAAAGTAAGAAAAAAGTTGTTGAGGTTAGTATCACGTGCTCTTAAATTATAATTATAACTATTGAGATATAATTATAATTATAAATTATAATTTTTAAATTATAATTATAACTATTGAGATATAATTATAATTTGTTGAGTCAAAAAAAATTTCTTGACTCTTTGAAGGTTTTCCCTGACTTTTCCTGATTTTCCCTGATCATTTTTAAATTCTCTGACTTTCCAGAATTCTCTGATCTGTAGCAAGCCTGTCATTTAAAAAAAAACTACTAAGATAAGAATTCCAGGACCATGAGTGAAATTCAAGGACTTTTTCGGGGTTTTCCAGATTAAAAAAATTCAAGGAGTTTTCCAGGTTTTCCAGTACGCTCCTGCTTAAGCAAAATTTGTAGTATTTTAAAGAGGTTTTCCAATTTTGAATTCCGATTTGACGAACACGTGATTTTCTTAAAGTGAGGGGTATGAATATACCCCAAAATTCACTTGTCATAATTTTCATTTTACCGAAATTCATACTACCGAATAATCATTTGTCATAATTTTTATTTTTTCGAATTAAAATTCGACATAATTTCTGTTTATTTAAATGTTCGTTTGTCATAATTTTTATTTATCCGAATCGTCATATGCCATCATTTCTGTTTATCCGAATTATCATTTGTCATAACTTTTAAATATCCTAATTTTTGTTTCCCCTAATTTTCATTTACCCGATTAGCTATTTGTCCTAATTTTAATTTGTCCTCATTTTCATTTGTCCAAATAGCCTTTTGTTATAATTTTAAATTATCCAAATCGTCATTTATCATAATTTATCATTATCATTATTATTTATCATATATCCGAATAACCATTTTTCATAATTTTTATTTGTCCTAATTTCCGTTTGTTATAATTTTCATTTATCCGAATTTAAATTTGCGGTAATTTTTATTTGTCCTAATTTTCATTTGTCCGAATAGTCGTTTTTCATAATTTTTATTTATCCGACTCGCTATTTGCCATAATTTCTATTTATCCGCATCGCCATTTGTCCTAATTTTCATTTGTCATAATATTGATTTATCCGAATTGTCATGTGTTATAATTTTTATTTGTCTTAATTTTCGTTTGTCCTAATTTTCATTTGTCCTAATTGCCATTTATCCTAACAGCCATTTCTCGTAATTTTTATGTTTCCTAATTTCCATTTGCCCTAACTTTTATTTGTCCTAATATTTATTTGTTCGGACAGCCATTTGCCATAATTTTTATTTATCCGAGTTGTCATTTTTCATAATATTTATGTATCCGAATTGATATTTGTCATAATTTCTATTCATCCGAATCGTCATTTGCTAATATTCATTTGACTGATTTACCGTGTGCCATAATTTCTTTGTGACCCAATTCTCATTTGTTCTAAATTTCATTTGCTCGAAGGAACATCCGCCCTAACAATCATGGCGCGAAATTCAAATTCAAAATTCTGATTGGATGAATATGAATTTCGCGCCATATTGTTAGGGCGGATGTTCCTTCGGGCAAATTAAATTTAGGACAAATGAGAATTCGATTACAAAGAAATTATGGTACATGGTAAATCGGACAAATAAAAATTATGACAAATGACGATTCGGATAAATAGAAATTATGACAAATAACAATTCGGATACATAAATATTATGACAAATGACGACTCGGATAAATAAAAATTATGGAAAATGGCTGTTCGAACAAATGAATATTAGGAGAAACGAAAATTAGGATAAATAAAAGTTAGGGCAAATGAAAATTAGGAAGAAAAATTATGATAAATGGCTATTAGGACAAATGAAAATTAGGACAAATAAAAATTCTGATGAATAGAAATTATGACAAATGAAAATTGGAACAAATGATGATTCGGATAAATAGAAATTATGGCAAATAGCGATCCGGGTAAATAAAAATTATGAAAAATGGCTATTCGGACAAATGAAAATTAGGACAAATAAATATTACGACAAATGTAGATTAGGATAAATGAAAATTATAACAAACGAAAATTAGGACAAATAAATATTACGACAAATGTCGATTCGGATAGATGAAAAGATTATAACAAACGAAAATTAGGACAAATAAAAATTATGACAAATGAAAATTAGGACAAATAAAAATTATAACGAATGACAATTCGGAAGAATAGAAATTATGGAAAATGAAAATTAGGAGAAACGATGTTTCGGATAAATAGAAATTATGGCAAATAGCGTGCCGGATAAATAAAAATTATGAAAAATGGCTATTCGAACAACTGCAAATTAAGACAAATTAGGACAAATAAATATTACGATAAATGTCAATTCGAATTAATGAAAATTATAACAAACGAAAATTAGGACTGATAAAAATGATGAAAAATGGTTTTTCCGATACATAAAAACTATGATAAATGGCGATTCAGATAATTTAAAATTACATATGACAAATGGTTATTCGTACAAATAAAAATGAGGACAAACGAAAATTAGGACAAAATAAAATTAGGACACATGGCTACTCGAGTAAATGAGAATTGAGAGCAACGTAAATCGTAACATATAAAACTTATAACAAATGATAATTCGGATAAATATAAATTATGGCATACGGCGATTTGGATAAATCAAAATTATGACAAATGAACATTCGAATAAATAGAAATTATGGCGACTGACAATTTAGATAAATAAAAATTATGACAAATGATTATTCAGTAACATAAATTTCGGTAAAATGAAAATTATGATAAGTGAATTTTGGGGTATATTTATACGCCTCCCTTAAAGTCTGTGGCCCACTTCTACTCACAACCCCCTGACTTCTTGCGTCCTACATATTGGAACTCAACATGAAATCATCGGTCGATGATTCGAATAAATGTGACTTCTCCATTAATGGTGGAGTCATTAGCGGCGCGGCTGGCTTTTGAAATCAATGTAGGCCGTCAAACGAGAAACTTGGGAATAAAGGAGGACAATAAGCAGGATATGTTGTAAGAAAGTGGACAGTCAACCGCGAAAAACTGTGCGCAATAGGACCAATTTCCGAATACCACAAACGACCCTCTCTGACAAAAAGGTTCGGTTAGCGAACGGTGGCAGTACGAAAACATGCTTTCTTCTCTTCTCTTACTCCAGTCTCTCAGCCTCTCGTTTTCTCTCTTCCTGTCCACCGTTCTCGTGAATCGTATACAGTGGTAGCTTGTTTTTCGAAAGAATGTTAATCGCAGAACGATAAGGGAAGTCTGAGGGACTACAAGACGCGGTGAAAAGAGATAGGGCAGTTTATACTTTATAACTCGTACCTTTTCCCTCGCAGTAAAACGAGCCTAAAACTGAGGAAGAAGGAAGTACGCGAATGGCCGGGGAGGGAACAGAAAAGGAGAAAAAGATAAAAAGAGAAAAAGAGGAAGAGAACGACGGGAAGAGGCCGCTGCCCTGAAAAACTAGTAGCCCCGTGTAAGAATGCCGACCGACAGCTCGAGAACTCGCAAACCTCGATGGTCATGCATAGACAAGAGAAATAGGTGGATTGGTTTTGCGATCCAGATGCACAATTGGCAATTGCACTTTGATAACGTATGAAATCGACAGTTGGATAATAGTCGGAAAAACATTGTCTCTGTCACTCTTGAGGAGCCGCAAGTTATTTAAGACGCACACTGGGAAGAAATGCATTTTTTTCGTTGAAAAAAGTCTACAGCCTTCAATTTTGCCCCGATTTGCAATTATTATTATTTTTTTAAAAATTAAAGTGCGCTAAATTTTAAAGAGCACCCTGGTCAGAGATTTTGGCATTTTCGTATGTTTATTTATTATATGTTTACTCAAAGTATGAGAAAATCGAGATTTTTCACAAAATAATTATTTACTCTTCAACAA